>APFE030566814.1:332033-400738 GCA_000404065.3 Pinus taeda | reverse complement strand
AAGATTAAGCTAACTGAATTATAAGATCTCTGGGTATACGCTATTTGCTTTAGACACAGTCGCGTGTATACGCTGGTTCACTTCATTGAAGTAGCGTATATGAATCTGAGTATGAAATTGAAAAGTTTTATCTAATCTGATAATACTGATTCACCCCCCCTCTCAGTATTATTTCCAACACTATCTTCATCAAGGAGAAGCTCTCTATTAACTATATCATCTTTAAAATTCAAGGAGGCAACAAGTGGAAGAAGCATCTTCACAAGTGACTATATTTATGTCTGAATCTCATTGAAAATGAGGTTATGGATCATGTCAAAGGATCTATCACCAAACCATCGAAAGAAGATGCTCAAGTACTTGCAAAGTTTATGAAAGGGGAAGTGAGGGCTCAAAGGATTCTCATAGAATCCATTAAGCATCCCCTCATTCTGTATGTATCTAAACTCGACACCTCAAAAGAAATATATGACAAATTGGTAGAGTTATTTTCTGTAAGCACTGTAGGAGAAGTTCTCTCTCTAAGGCAAGAACTCTACAAGCTAAGGATATCAAAAGAAAAAGGAATAGCATACTTTTTGAGGATATCTGTAATAAGGGATCAACTTCAAGATTTGGGTGAAATAATGTTTGACAGGGAGATGACCACTGTAGTACTAAATGCACTATCAGAGGAATTGGGTAACTTTACTTCAAGCATTTATGGGAAGAAAGAAGCTACTCCATTCCAGGATCTATGGTCTCTATGCAAGATTGAAGAAACCAAGCTCAAGGCGAAGTCTGATGTGGGATCAAGTGAACAAAATCATGCTTATGCCACAATGACAAAAAGAAAGGGAAAATTTAGAAAGTTTGTTCCTCGAAAAAAGAAGAAGAACATGGCTAAGATTCAATGCTATGGATGTCAAGAATATGGGCATTACAAAAGAGATTGTCCTAAGCTAAAGAAGGACAATAACAAAAGGGGAAGAGAAGAAGCCCATATCACCGATGAAGTGGAGGAAGTTGAAAAAAAGAAGTCCAAGAAAGAGGAAGTAAAATATCTCTACTATGATTGAGATAGTCTTCCTCACCTAGTTCTTTTCAAGTTCTTGTTTTAAAATTTTCTGTTGTAAGATATGGCTATCATGAATCACTAAGGATGCATCATGGCATCATAGAGGCATTAAAAGAAAGAGCTCGTGATCATAGGGAAAAATAACTGAAATAGAAGTCTATGGCAGTCACCTATGGAAGGATGTAGCTCTTAGTAACCTCATTAGTATAAGTGACACTTGTGAGAAAAAGAAGAAAAAGGTTCTCTAGCACAATGCTCATCATACATCAGTCAAAAGGGAACATTTGCTAGATGAGGATACTCAAGATCCTCTATTGGAATCTTCATCGGAAGGTTCTCCAATCAAAAGGAAGCAAGGGTTTCATCAAGAATTCCATCTTGTGGGAATTAATGGGATGATGTTATGATAACAAAAGAGGTGAAGCAAATCAAGGGATTGAAGTTCTTTCAATCAAGGCAACGGTTGGAGGAAGTATGGATGACCTAAAGGAAAAATGAGGTATGTATGCTTGTATTCGATATTTTAGAGTCATTTCATATGGTTGCAGGTAACATGGATAAATGCTCTATCTCGAGCGCATGATCGAAAGAAAGGATCTCCTCCTTAAAGGATGCAGCAAGGCATGGGTCACACATTAACTAGATGAAATCAACATAATATATCCTCATATGAAATATGAGGTGGTTGACAAGGAACTATAATCGTAAGTTCTTGGAAGGAAATGTGTCAAGAAAGAAAGGAAGAGATCCTGGAATATGCAACTATGAAGAAGCCAATCAACATCCTAGAACTGGAAGATTTGCCTAGGATATCTTCATGAAAGATATGAAGACTCTGATGAAGTCTGAAAAGGAAAGAGACCCATGACAATATATATCTTTGGAGATGTGGTGATATGTATGTCGGATGCAAACATAAAGATGTCATGATGAAAGACCATCACAAAGGTAATTTTGAGTTAATGTTCATTTCCTATTTTTGAATGATATCTGGATGGGCTTATGCAGGGCTGCCAAGGGAAGAGTTGTGGATGTCTTCCACCACTGATGACCATGTAGCAGGATGAAAGATCCTTAAGGAAACATGGCATGAAAGAGGCAACATGGCATGAAGGAAGGCCATATATGAATTGATGGATCACTTTTCAATGAAAGGAATGATGACATGACTAAATCATGGATGAAAGTGATGGATGGTCTATGCCCTATGAAGAAGTCCCAAAATATGTATACTCTATGACAAAGAAGAATTTCATGACATCAAAGGAAGGAGTTGTACAAGCAGTTGATTGTCCCATGATCTCCACCTGAAGAGTTGCCGGAAACAAGTCTCTAGTCAAAAGGGAGCTTGGCCAAGTCTCTAGTTAAGAGGGAGCTAACGTACATTCCTTCAGTGGAATGGGTATGTCCTCCCTAATTTGAGGGAGAGATAGACACATCATTCTTGTCTTCACTTGGGAAGACAGAATGGAGGATTGGGTAAACTTCTGGCATTCGATTCTCTTTGATGATGAGTAGGGCATCCAAGATAAGAGTAGTCATAGAAGATCGATATTCTTTGAGAATTGGGACTCCAAGATAAGAATAGTCCTGGTGGAAAACACTCTGAGAACCCGGGTAGGGTATGTACTGAGAGAGACAATGATGAGGGTGTCTATACATCAGCATTGAGCTCTGATCTCGTGGAGAGATAGAGCTGTTAGTCAAGGTCTTGCTATGTGACAATGCTGGTTGATGTGATGCTATATAGATGGTTTACCAATCCGACTCTTCTTATGAGAATTCTTCAGATTGAGAATGTCCAAGTACCTTGTATGAATTATGAATACCTCCCTAGTTAAGAGGGAGTGTTGAAAAGTGTAACTAGGTTCGGTCTTCATAATGACATGTGTAATCATGATTTTATGTAATTGATGTAAAGAAGAAAATAAAATTACGTTTATAATACTTGAGTCACGGGTTTCATGCTCAAGGAATTTTATTTCTAGTTGAAGCTCCCATTGAGAGATATTAGGTTTGGTCATTAAGTCATAAAGTCTACTGAGTCAATGTCATAATGAAGACCCTTTTGGGCATGTTATACATTGTAAAAAGAAAATTATTTAAGTCACTATCCCTCCAAGATCATATCACAAACCCTACTTGAAGTCGGCCTAAGGAGAATTCTAGAAAGGCATGTCAGCCTTGTCACAAGTAGAAGTTGGCTTAACTTGATGGGCATATCACTATATATAGGCTAGCTCGACCTCACCTTGGAGCAGATTTCGGTCAAGCAATCTAAAGTGAGACAAGAAGTGCGAGAATCACATTAAAAGAGCCTCTCTCCAAGCAAAGAAGGAAGGACTAGAAGACAATTTGTTTTGGGCTGTTTTAGGTCTAATAATAATATCTATCACACGTGCGAAGAGGAGTATCATCTGCTGTAGGAGAAGCTAAGATTATCTTAGTCATCCTATTAGGTCGAATCAAGGAAGAAGACAAGTCAAGAATGCAAGCCGAATTGATGTATAAGAAGTCTCCATCCTAAGCGTAGGGAACAAGGATACTAAGTTGATGGAAATACTTCCCATGTGCTGCAATTACGGTTTTTGAAGAGACTGAGAATTGCAAGTCTAAAACAAGAGGCCGAAACTTTGAAGTATACTGAGGTCCAAAGGAAAGCAAGAAGTTGACTTGGTCAAGAAGAAGAAGCTGGAAAGAAGGGTTTGTGACTTGGTCTTGGAAAGGTTGTGTCAAGGGTCTAGGTCTTGGTATTTGTCAATTGAATCTCTATAAGAAGAAGAATTCGTTTGGGTTTTCCTCTCAAGTTGGAGAGGTTTTGGCCCTGGCGAAGTTGCCTTGGTCAAGAAGAAGACGCTGGAAAGAAGGTTTTGTGACTTGGTCTTGGAAAGGGTGTGTCAAGGGTCTTGGTCTTGGTATTTGTCAATTGAAGTCTCTATAAGAAGAAGAATTCGTTTGGGTTTTCCTCTCAAGTTGGAGAGGTTTTGGCCCTGGCTGATCGCCTATGTTCTGTGCCTCTTGTCTCTTTATTGTTTATACTTTGGTAGCTGTTTGATGAACACTATAATAATCTAACTAAAGAGAAGATCCTAATCTAAAGAAGTAAAAAACTTTCACAAGCAGTTATCATTAGAAGAGAAATCACCTAATTGCTATGCCCTAGATTTCTCAACACTAGATGGTAGCACTTCCTAAAATGGAATAGATTGGTTTTGTTTTGAATTGGTCTTGAACCAATCAAAACCATCCAGAACTGGTCAAAAACAGGCAATTCAAGACTAAACTTATTAAAATTGGCAGATTTGACTGGTTTTGTACCAATTCATCTACTCTCCAAAATCGGAAATTAACAAAACAAAAGATGAAAACCCTACAACTACCTTGAAACCTGATCTTGATCTATTTGTTGATGACCCCTTCTATTGTTTATGGACTTATCTTGGACGACTTGCAGCGGCTTCTGCTGTCATAGTATACAATGATTGGTGTTGGGCCTTCAAGGGCATGGAGTCAAGATGTCAAACATACCCATGTAGAGAATTTAGAGGATCTCGATTTGGATAAGAATGTAGTTTGAAACTTTGATTTAATTGGTAGACTACGCTATGGTTATTTTGGATTCTAGAGGGTATTTAGAGCTTCTATGTTTATGTATTTTAGTTTATAAGTATATTTCATTTGATGTTATTTTGTTATATTCACCTTTACATGCTATATACATGAGAAAAAAATTGCATATTTTGTGGCCAATGGTTTGGATATCTATCCATCTATATATATGTATGTATTACAATTTGAATATTTTATGTATTTTTTGATGGATTGGTTTTGTGTTTATTTTTTTTATCATTTTTGGTTTTTGGGGTTGTTAGGCTTGGTGAATTGTTCGGTTTTGAGAACATTGGCATATATTGACAACTTCTATTTGTATTTTGATATAATGTGATCTTTGATTCATTCTTGTATAAGTGATTTAGTCTAAGGGCCCTTAAAGCATTGAGCTCTCTTGCTCTTGGTTTGATCTATCTTGTGCTTGGGTTATTTCTCTTTCTAGCTAACTTGTGAGGGCCCTTAAAACATTGAGCTCTCTTGCTCTTGGTTTGATCTATCTTGTGCTTGGGTTATTTCTCTTTCAAGCTTATTTGTGCGGGTCCTTAAAGCATTGAGCTCTCTTGCTCTTATTTTGATTGATCTATCTTGTGCTTGGGTTATTTCTCTTCAAGCTTACTTGTGTTAGTGTTTATTTCTCCCTCCAGGGCTGCACCTCTCTAGGCTCTTCTAGTGTTGTTTATCTCTTTCTTCATTGTAGAATTTGGCTTGGGTTTGGTTCTATTCAATTCTCTTGCTGACATTGTGAATATTGGGTTTGGTTTGCTATCAACAGTTAGAAATTTCCTTCCCAATACAGCTAGAAGATTGTATAAGTGGACATGTGTTTGGAGGTTCTATGGCTGTTAATGGCAGGTGGCAAGATATCTGATAAGATTCAAGACTATAACATAGAAGTTTTACTCTATTTTCACATTGCCTTTAAAAGTTTATGTATAGGATTTGAGATCTGCTAAGGTACTCCATGTAGAGTGTGGGAGAGTGAATTGTGGTTGATTCCACAAATGCAAATTATTGAATATAAAGAGTAACACAATTGCAATTAATTAAGATTCACAATTCAGAATATAATATTGCCATGAAGAGCACTGTCATGAAAATTAACTTTTATGATAGTATATTATATCTTAAAATGCTCTGTATAAGTGATAGTTTGTAGTGGTTTATTCTGGATGGTATATTTATTTTAAAATGATGGTGTGGTTACGAAGCCTGTGCTATTTGAATTTACTGTTGATCTAAGTTACCAGGTGCTGGTTCTGGTGGAGCATGTGGGGTGTCTATGTTGGCCATCCTGCAAATGCACATTCTCAAATATAAATAATGATACAAATGCAATTAGACATGATTTGACATTCATAATATACTATTGAATATGATAAGTTATTGAGATTCAATTAGAAATTTGAGCTACAAAAACCAGGTGTCCTTATCATACTCCCCCCCACGTGTACATCATCCAGCTTGACATTGTCCAAGCTGGGTCCAACCTGATTATAAGAACTAGTGTCACAAGTACTAGCAAATGCATGCTTGGAAGCAGAAGTAGTACATCCCAATGGGGACATGTCACATAATAGTTTTGTCATCCTCCATAAAAATGGAGGCTTCATATGAGCTTCCATTCCCTAATGGAAATTAAAGCTGAGCATGATATCCATTTTCAGAATTAACATTCCACAACTTTGTGGGCTTCTCCTTGTACTCTTTGTGTGTGATAGAAGGTGAAGGTTTGTACGAAGATAAGGAAGATCTTCTACCTTTGATGATCCCAATCAGTTTCTCTTCAGATGTTTTGATTCTAACCTTCTCTCTTTAGTTTTAAGGTTAGATTTTATGTTAAAATATAGATTTTCTTTTTAAAGGGAAACTAGTGATTGCCCTCAAACCTATTGAGTGCTGGAATGAGTTGGTCTCCATTGATCCTGATTTTATTCTTTTTTATTATTTTTGCCTTTTCTTCCCATGCATTTCTGTCTTCCGGTAATGCACCCTGATTGTCATAGATTTAGGTGGATGCATTTTTAACTGCTGGAAACTCTATCCTTCCTGTAAAAGGGGCATTTTTGGCACTGATTTTTGAACTTAATCTGATTTGATTCCTCATGCTCATGTGCCTGTGAAAATTCTGGTTCAGGTGCATGGGCCACAGTGAGGAATCTGGCAACATAGATTTTAATTTTTGGACTTTTGTTCTTGATAAAAGGTAGAATCCACATTAGTAGAATGATCTATCAGTCTAAGGAAAGTTTATGTACTTTTTATCTATTTAAGCTATATGAACACCCTAGATAGTTATTTTTGTAGTTGCTCTCTTTGTATTTCCACTAATCACAAGTTAAATAGCTTCTTTGGCAAAGACAACATTCTTTCATCTGCTGTGACCTTTGGATTTGTCTGAGGTAGTTGTGTTTTTGCAGGGGTCAGACTTTGACATCAATTGCAAGGCAGTATGATACATCAATAGAGGAAATTGCTTTGATGAACCGCATTGAGGATATTGATATGATTCAAGCAAGTCAACTGTTAATTGTACCTTTGCATAGTAAGGTGTTGAGAAGGGTGAGTCTGTAATGGATCTGATTTCATCCATAACTTATAATCCTTTTTTGTCATTTTGAATTGGGATTGATTAGGGTTTTCTCATTAGTTCTATTTGCCGGACCCTGTATCAGATCAACAAATCTTGACATTTATGTTTGTTTCCCAAGTAATAGTTGTTTTACTTTTTATAAGCAGAATATATACATCTCCAAAAGTACTTGAAATGCAATATGCAGGCAGTTTCCTAAGGCTCTTTTATATGGACCCTTATTTGAAATCTTTGCTTTGTTTTGTTTGTTTCCATTTCATTGGTTCCCTGTTGAAATTTCCTTTTTAATCTACAATTGGGCATTGGCTTCCTTTACCCCAGTTTGATCCTTTTCTAGAAATCTTTTGCCATGAGTTTGATGTCTTTTAATATGATGAACAGCTGCAATCTGTATCAGGTTCCCAGTAGAACAATGGGCTTGGACGAAATTACACAAAAGGACCAAAATATGATGCCGGATTCATCTATTTCAATAAAACCTTCAACATTGCCTGGATTTATTATTTCATCCCCGGTCTCTCTACAATTGGTAAGTTTGTCAGTTTATGAGCGATGAAATCCTAAAGTAGAATGACTTTGAATGCCTTGACCTGTAAGAAACTTAAGTGTTTCAATTTAGAGTCTGAGTTGTCTCCCCAATAGTTTAGCATTGATACTAGAACAATTTCCACCCAATAATTCAAAGGATGAATGAACTTCATTTTCAGGTTAAGGCCACTGTGCCATTTCTGCTCCTGCTTCCCATTGTAGCATTTTGTATTAGAGCGTTGGTGTATTCAGTTCTTTCTAGAATGGGCGAAGAAACATATAATGAGAAATCCGACAAAGTAAATTTGATTGCACAACACGGGCCAAAACTTACAAGGTGGCATGGTGTTTTGGATGGAGATAGCGACACTGAGGTCTTGCACATCTCTTCACCTGCGTATAATATAACAGTAAGAAATGAAAATCCATACTGTTTCAGCCTTTTGTTTTGCTATTTTTGTAATGAGTCCTATTAATAGTGATATAAATTTGCATCAATTGCTTATATTTTGTCTTAATGTTGTTATATTCTTCTTGGTCAATAGAACTTTGGAAGTCATGGTTTTTATAGCTACTTATGAATGTTTGTTCAGTGAATACTTTTCCTGGGCAGTATAACTTTAATTTGCTTTTGGGATAAATTATAGTGGGGGAACTTTATGTGGGATATAATTTGTGTTGTTCCTGGTTGATTACGTTTTAAGGAAGTTCTCTAGGGGTCATATTTCAAGTTATGAAAACTGTGAACATTCTTGGCTTTGATATGCCCAAGAAATGTTCCATGACCTAGGAATTTGATCATTGACTAGGAACAAGTTGGCTAACATTCTAAGATAAAGTTTAATGAGTTCATTCCCAAGTTTTAAAATAGAAATTTGCCATGGTAATCTGATCGCTATTTTATCCCTGAAGAAATACTTGCGTCTTTGTTGATGTGAGTTGTAGCTTCGGAAGATCTTCTAGATAGGTTTGGTGTCTTAGCATGTGGAAGACATTATTTTCCTCTTCTAGTGATTTATGTCTTCTTTCCTGAGTCTAACTTACGAAAAATACAATAATTATATTAAATTAATTATTGTGTACTATTGAGTTATTTTCAAAGGATAAATAATTTAATTATTTAAGTGACTTAGAAATAATCTCATCTGTTGATCTCCAAGATGGTTCTAGAAAGGAGATTGGGGTTAGGGATTTGGACTCAATGAAGATTATAAATGAAGCCTAGCGAGAAGGTGAAGACACATGAAGAGCACAAGTTGTGTGAGCGAGTCATCATTCACATAAAGCGATTTTCTCTAAGTGCGAGTGGCTCACTGGACTAGTACGCAAAGAAGAAGTGCAAGTGGGTTTGTGCGAATCTAGGAGGGCCGAGTAGGAGAAGACTGCAGGGTCAAGTTTCCAGAGGGAGATTGAATATATCTAGAGGAGGCCAAGTTTTCCCTAGTATGCATCAGTGGCACGCAAGGAGGGTGCATGTCGAGTTGCTAGTAGAGTATTTGGGCCGAGTTCTCTAGGACAATTTCATTTAGAGGCTGATTTCCTTGAGGTTGAGTTATCTTGGTCTAAATTCATTCTAAGGGAGTTGTGTTATAGGTTTCGGGGTTTTGTATTTTTCCTTGTATCTTTGTGGGTCAAAAGACCCAGATTTTCCAGATATTGAAATGACGGAGAATTGTTGTGGGTGATTTTATTTTGTAATGTGTGATTGATCTTTGTTACATGTCTAAAGTGGACAAATGGAATGGGAAAGGTTGAGGTGTAAATTGAAATAGTTGTTGGCTAGACTAAGTTGAATGATTATGTAGAAGCGACTGTCAAGTGTCAACCATGTTTAGTTCCATATAATCTATCATGATTCATGATTGCTTCTTCTTGTCATCATTATTATCCATTCTTATTTAAGAAATGGTTTGTTTGTATAAGAGATTGAGGTTTCACATGGAATGAATCCAGGGACAGACTTACTAGGTTGGAGTGTGCTTAATTCCAACTTGTCAACCTCAGGAGGTTGTGTGAACTATTCTTAAGTAAGCCAACTGGGGCATGACCCTTCTTTTGGGAGATAAGGTAGGTTTTGGATATGGTCAAAGAGAGTCTAAAAAATCAATGCTTGTACAAACAAAATTTCTGTTATGAATGTGATTCACTAAAAGAAGTAAAGCGATCCTGTATCAGAGGTATTGGTCTAGGGCAATGTCTTAATGAATTTCATTACATTTTTCGCATTCTGAATATTCCATAAACATAATTTCATGGGTTCATTTCAGAGCCAATCTTTCAAGTTTCCACAAATAGAAAACATGGCACGCTCCCCATGTTTTCCATGCTCCTGAGACGAGGAATGTCTGGGGAAATGTTTCCCCATGTCCCCCCTTTGGGGAAACTTGGGGAGACGCAAAGGAAACATTTCTCTAATGTGGGAGATGCATTTCCCCAGAAAGTGCACTTGTGGGCGTCCCTCTCGAAAAGGGTTGGGTGACCCCCCCTTAATTCTGCTCGAAAACAATAATTTATGAGTGAGGAAGCCTAACATTCAACCCCAGGGCCTTACTAATGCTATGTAATTAATGTTAATATTAAATTCTTAAAATAAAAGGATGACTTACATTTTTAACATTACCATTAATTGTTGCAGGATGTTTGAGAATCCTTCCAACCTTATGGGATTTCATTTGGAGAAGGTAGAATTTTAGATCCCACTCAAAATCCAACAGACTTAACAATTTTGAGGATTTCAGGATTGAGGGGATTTGAAACATTTCCATTGGATTCTATCATGTATGAGGGTTTGAAACTAGCATTTAATCAAGAACACTAAGCCCTCTATGTACCTCGATGTTGGTGGCATTGTTTGTTGAACTCCTCTATCGTGAGCCTAGTAAAATTGTGCCTATCAAAATCTTGATTTTGTTGAAAATTTGGGTAGCTGCGATCAATATTTTTCATTGGAAAGTGATGGAGAAAATTTAAAATTTAATGTTTGACCAAGTTGGCCTCATGACCTTCAAGTCGGCCCCAGATGTGCTAATTATCCCTCCTCACACTCATATAAATATGGCATTGTTGGAATCCATTTGGAGCATCAGCACACAACACGATTCAATCTTCAATTTCAGAGAAACATCACATGTGCGAAGGAGAGAGGAAGCTTTTCTGATCTACGTTGACTATCTTCTTTGGAGCTGCTTTGACTTTCTTTGACTTGGGCAATTCAACATCTATTTGACTGAAGTTTTGACTACCTTGGAAGGCCGAAGATTGTAGGGATACTTTGACTTTGTTTGATTAAGATTTCGTCCTTGTTTTGGCTCATTGACTAGCATTGACCGCATGCATTGACTGGAGGTTTGTCAGAAGACTTTGACTGATTCATTGACTATTTTCTTAGGCTACTTCAGGACCAAAGTTTTGCCCTCTATTCAACTACCTTAGGCCGAAATTCGATGTCTCTGTGTAGAGTGTAATTGTTGACCAACATTGATTTTTATCGCTTAGTTGACTAGTTTTGACTAGGACATTATTGAGGTTAGATTTGAATCTTGTTGGATTATTCTTTGATGTAGTATTGATGAACAAAATCTCTCTTATAAGGAAAGAATTGGTTGGGTTTACCCCTTGTGGGTTTTGCCTTGGCTGTGAGCCTAATTCTTGGTTTCTCTTGTCTAGTGTTTATTGTTCATTGTGATCTTATATTGTTCTATTGATGGAATGAATGGTTGAAGTTTTTTATGTACAACTAGTTGATGATTGGAATATAAAGTAAGAATTGGTTATATCATTAGAAGTAGTTATCAATTGTGAAAAACTACTCTAGTCTTGACTGCACTAGAAAATCAACATGGTTTCAAAGCTTTGGTGAAAGGAAAGAGCTGTGAGATCACCTTGAGAGCATCTTGAAGGGATTTGGGATTTGTCTTATTTTTAGTTTGTGGCTGGTCATCTTCATCATCATCATGAATTCCTTTTCAAACACTGAGAATGAGCTTGAAGGAGCTACAAATTTTAGGGTATGGAATGCTAGGTTGATCTAGTATTAGCAAGGCACAAAGTTTTGGGCATTCTTACAGATAAAGTTACTGAACCTACCGATCAAGTAGGGAAAGACAAATTTAAGGAAGATGATATTATGGCAAGGAGCATTCTTATTGAATTTGTTAGGGATAATCTAATTCCCTATATTAGCAAATCTCCAATCTTCTAAGGAGATGTATGATGCTATTAATGGATTGTACACAATCAAAAACATCCACCAACCCATCAATTGAAGGGGTCAACTTCGCAATATCAAGATGACAAAGAATGATGCAATGGAATCATACTCTGTGAGGATATCTCAAATAAGAGATCAACTCAAAGATGTTGATGAAGAAGTCTATGACAAAGAATTGGTAGTTGTATCCTTGGGTGGTTTGCCTAGATTTTGGGATTCTTTTGCATTGAGTATTAGTGCAAGGGAAAATGCTCCATCTTTTGACAAGCTATGTGCGTCCTGCACTCAAGAAGAATGAAGACTCCATTTTAGATATTCGACTGAAGATCCAAGTGAAGAAGCTTTTGCAACTCATGCTAAGGTTAATAAAAGGAGACCTAATTTTGGAAGATTTCAAAGAAGTTTTGGTAGAAGACAAAATTCTAGACCTGCTCCAAGAAGGGAATCTGCTTCACAAAGAAGACCTCCTCCTCCCTCTCAAGATAGAAGAGATAGAGATGGTGTAATAAATGTTCAATGTTTTTTTTGCCAAGCATATGGTCACTATCAAGCTCATTCCCCTCAAAAGAATCGAAGAGATGACTATGAAAGGAATGATGATTGTAAAAGGAGAGGGAAGCATCATGCTTCTGCTATTGATCTAAATGAACCATCTCAGAAGAGGAGGCATATGAAACATGATTATGATTTTGAATACTCATTTTATTTTGCTCTTACAGTTCAATTGTAGGTCATGATGGAATAAGGTTGGTGGACAGTCGTGCCTGTAGGCACGACTGGGAATCACGAAAATCTCTCCTAATTGGTTGAAAAGAAAATTGCACAAGGTGTTGAGCTTGGAGATAATGACAAATATGAAGTCAAGGGCATTGGTACGCCATCCTTCCAATTAGAATCCAGAGGCATTGTATCTATTATCAATATTTTCTATGTTCCTGGTTTGAAGAAGAATTTGTTGTCCATATCATCTCTTGAAGACAAAGGATATAGAGTTACTTTTGTTCATGGACAAGTCTTAGCATGGAAGAAGGATGCCTCTTTTGAATTGGCTAAATTTGTTGGTGTACAAATTGGAGGACTATATTGTCCCCTTGGTTGCTCAATCCAAGCCCCACTACATAACACTACTGATCTTTTTGAGCTATGGCATCGACTGTACACTCACGTGCATTATAAAGCTTTGTCTAGATTGAAAGATTTTGTTAAAGTTGTACTTGAACTTAGGATGGAACATGATGGAGTATGCAAATGATGTGCCCTTGTAAAAATGTTAAAGGAAGATGCACTAGCAGTGAGAGTAGATCCAAAGGAATCTTGGATCTTGTGCATTCTGATGTTTGTGGGCCAATGCCTGATAAAACCTTGGGTGGATGCTTGTATTATGTATCTTTCATTGATGATCATTCTCACAAAACGTGGATATATCTCTTAAAGACCAAGGATCAAGTATTTGAAAAGCTTCGTGAATTCAAAGCACAAGGTGAAAATGCTACAGGAAGAAGAATCAAGATTCTAAGGTCTGATAATGGTGGAGAATATGTATCCAAGGAATTGATTGACTTTTGCAGGGATGTTGGATTTAAGAGGGAGATGATAGTTCCCTACTATCCCGAACAAAATGGAACTACTGAAAGAAAGAACAAGACTATTATGGAAGCTGCCAAAGCCATGCTTCATGATCAAGAATTACTTATGTTTCTTTGGGAGAAGCTGCAAGAACTACTGTCTCCTTTCAAAACTGATGCCCACATTGAATATTGGACTACAAGACTTCCGAAAAAGTCATAACAGGTGAGAGACAAAATGTTGAGCATTTAAGAATCTTTGGTTGGCTTGTTTTTGTTCATGTGCCCAAAGAAAAAATAAATTGGAACCTTTCGGGAAGAAAGGAACTTTGTTGGCTACAGTGAGAATTTAAAGGCCTTTAGGGTCTATGTTCCAGGACAACGTTACATTGATACTTGCAGGGATGTTATTTTTGATGAGGACGTTGCTTTTTGGAAGTCTAAGGGTTCACACTTTGACTTTGATGACGAAGTTTAGGTGGCTCCAAAGAATGTGGAAACAAAGTCTAAAGAACTTGGATTGATGGATCAAGCCCCTCTTGAAGAATTCAATGATCATGAACCCGTTGAATCTCCAAGAGCCTCTGTACTTGATACAAGAAAGAGACTTGCCAGGCTTGAATGGACATTGAAGGAAGCTGAAGGACACTCTGCAGCTCGTGGGACCTTCAGGGAAAGCAAGAAGCCAAAGAAATACTCTAGTTATGAAGCCATGATGTGCAAATTCATTGAGTCCAAACCATCCATGTATGAAGAATCTGTTGAAGAACAAGTTTGGAAAGATCCTATGACATAAGAATATCAATCTATATTGAATAACGATGTTTGGGAAATCATGCCAAGGCTTGAAGGAAAATATGTTGTGTCTTCAAAGTGGATCTATAAGATAAAGCATGCTGTTGATGGAAGTATCGAAAAATACAAGGCTAGTTTTGTGGCTCTTGTTCTCCCAGAAAGAGGGAGAGGATTATGAAGACACCTTTGTTCTCGTTGCTAGGTATGCATCTATTAGATCTATTATTGCTCTTGCTTCTATTGCAGGCTAGAAATTGCATCAAATGGATGTCAAAACTGCTTTTCTAAATGGGGTCATTGAAGATGAAGTCTATGTTGAGCAACCTTAAGGTTTTGAGGTCCATGATAGAGAATCTCATGTTTGTAAATTTGAAGAAGGCCCTATATGGGCTGACGCAGTCCCCTCGTGCATGGTACTCCCGTATTGATGGTTATTTGTCAAGTCTTGGCTCCAAGAATAGCGATGTTGATTCGAAATTGTATTACAAAATTGTTGAAGGCGAGTCCTTGATACCGCTATTATATGTAGATGATTTGTTTTTGACAGGGGTTGAAGTTCTGATTGTCCAACGTAAGAGGGAGTTGGTTTCTGAATTCGAGATGAAGGATCTTGGCCTCATGCATTACTATTTGGGATTGGAAATTTGGTAAAAGCTTGATGAAATCTTTGTAGGCCAAGGCAAGTACACTATTTCGATCATTCAAAGATTTGGAATTTTGGCATGATAGACTACAAGTTCATGGACATTCCTATGGTGATGAATTTAAAGAAGATCTGGGATAGTGATTCTGATTTGATTGATCCATATTTGTATCGCAAATTGATTGGCTCGTTGAATTATCTTGTGAACACCAGGCCAGATATTTGTTATGTTGTGAATACTTTGAACCAATTCTTGGTTGAGCCCCGATATGTACATTGGGCTCGTAGCTCTGATTATAAAAAAAACACCTCTAGATACTGTTTTAGCTTGGGCTCCATTATGGTTTTATGGTCCAGTAGAAAATATACTTCTATTGCTACGAGTATGGCTAAAGCTGAATACATAGCTGCAAGTTCAGCCTGTTGTGACCCCGTATGGTTTTGAAAGTGGTTTGCTGGTTTATTTGATCAAGTGCTGGAGCCAACCATTATTTATTGTGATAATCAAAGCTGTGTAAATCTTTTTGAGACCCTGGTGCTCCATGACAGGTCGAAGCAAATCGAGATCAAATATCAATACATACAGAATATTGTCCAAAGAGGAGCTATGAGGCTCGAGTATGTCCTTACTGATGTGCAAGTTGCTGATGTGTTGACAAAGCCATTGTCCTAGATAAAGTTTGGTTATTTCAGAGAACAACTTGGAGTTGTTGAGAACCCCTCTCTGAGACAATGGGAGCACTGATTACATAGCATCATATTATGGACAATCTTACTTAGGCTGAGGTTGTGAGACCTATGGATTGGTTGGGAAGATTGTCACTGCCGTAGGCTGTGTGTTGTGAGACCTTGTGGTTTGGGATGTATATATATATATATCTGTGTGTGTGCGTGTGTGTGTCTCTCTCTCTTTCTATATATATATATATATATTTGGTGATTCCTCTTATAGGCTGTGTGATGTGAGACCTTGTTGTCTGAGAGATGTATTGATTTTATGATACCACTTGTAGGCTGTGTGTTGCGAGACCTTGTGGGCCGGGAGATACATTGATTTGGTGATTCCTTCCTTAGGCTGTGCTGTGAGACCTTGTGGTCGGGGAGATGCATTGAGATGAGTTGGATGCTATGTATCTTTCCTTATGATGAGATTGATCATCTATCCCTTAGGATGTGTGCTGTGAGACCTATGGATTGGTCGAGGAGATCGATCCTGACAGAGAGAGAGACTTGGATTGTGATCTCTTCCTTAGACTATATGCTATGAGACTTATGAAATGGTCAGGAAGATTGATCTTGAGAGGGAATGAAAAACTACCTCCCTAGCTAAAAGGGAGTGTTGAAAATTTGGGTAGTTGCGGTCGACATTTTTTATTGGCAAGCGATGGAGATGGAGAAAATTCAAAATTTGATGTTTGACCAAGTTGGCCTCATGACCTTCAAGTCGGCCCCACATGTGCTAATTAGCCCTCCTTACACATATAAATATGGCATTGTTGGAATCCATTTGGAGCATCAACACACAACACAATTCGATATGCAATTCAGAGAGACATGACACGTGCGAAGGAAAGAGGAAGCTTTTCTGATCTGTGTTGACTATCTTCTTTGGGGCTGCTTTGATTTTCTTTGACTTGTGCAATTCAACATCTGTTTGATTGAAGTTTTGACTACCTTGGAGGGTTGAAGATTGTAAATATACTTTGACTTTGTCTGACTGAAATTTTGTCCTTGTTTTAGCTCGTTGAATAGCATTGATCACATGCATTGACTTAAGGTTTGACTGAAGACTTTGACTAGTTCATTGACTGTTTTTTGAGGCTACTCCAGGAAGGAATTTTGACCCTCTTTTTAGCCACCTCAGGATGTCTCTGTGTGCAGGCTGTAATTTTTGACCAACATTGGCTTTTTCTCTCTCTTAGTTGTCTGGTTTTGACTGGGACATTATTGAGGTTATATTTGAATCTTGTTGGAATATTATTTGATGTACTATTGATGAACATAATCTCTCTCTCGTAAGGAATGAATTGGTTGGGTTTTCCCCTGGCTATGATCCTAATTCTTGGTGTCTCATGTCTATTGTTTACTATTCACTGTGATCTCTATATTGCTCTATTGATGAAATGAATGGTTGAAGTTTTTCATGTATAACTACTTGATGATTGGAATATAAAGTAAGGATTGGTTATATCATTAGAAGTAGTAATCAATTGTAAAAAACTACTCGTCTTGAATGCACTAGAAAATCAACAGATTTGACATGTTAATCTTTTTCTATTTTATTTTAATGCTTAGAGGGAGATATTGATGATGAAGGTTCCAACAAAGTGAAGTAACAAAACTTAGAGCTTGTTGCGCTTTAAATTGTAAAATACACAACTGTATTGTAAATAATGTTTTATTAATAAGACAGATGTACAAGTATGATTGAATGTTACAATGAGGGCCCACTTATATACCAAGGCAGGTGCCCCTTCAATGAGTGGTCATGTACTTTAGAAACAAGCCTTCCCATTTTAACCAGTGTAACAGGAATCAGCGAGTGCTTGCGATTCCAAATCTGATCGCCCGTGAAACGATCCGAGTCGAAACTTTGCGAGTCAAATCACGTTGACCGAGTTTGAATTGTGAGTTTGCCGATTTTTCCAATTTTGCTGATTTTGCCGAGTACCGCTAGTTTTGGGTTTAGGGTTTTCGCTTGGGTTTATCGGTCCATCGTCGACGCCGCAGAGCTATTCCTGGATTCCATACACCGCAAAGCCGATGCCGCAGAGCTATTCCATACACCGACGCCGCAGAGCCATTCCATACACTAGATTGTTGACAATGCATACAACGCAAAGCCGCAGAGGCATTCCAGATTGTTGACATACATCGCAGAGCCGCATTCGACGCCATAGAGCCGCAGAGGCATTCTGGATTGTTGACATACACCCCAGAGCCGCATTGGACGCCGCAAAGCCGGATTGTTGACAACTTGACATACAGAGGTAACTTGCGTGAGGTATTCAAAAGCAATGCGGTATTTAATAATTATTATAAGGCAGCATTCATTAGCCCAAATATGATAAATGCCTCTACAGATATTTTGCAAAGATGCAAAATTTTTTTAGTTGTAAGGGAATAGTGAGTCCAAAAAAATGATTTATAATTGGTTTGGTCGGAAGAAACACAATCCTAGATGAGCATAGTACTCATGTAAGATTTGAAGAATGTGTTGTGTTGGTAACTTGGTATGATTATTGCTAGTTTGAACTTTGAAGACATGAAGTTGTTTGTGAAGACAGATTTGCAACTGACAGATGTGTATTTCTTCACATAACCCTTTGGTATTATCAAGCAAATGATGAACCATCCATTATGGGTATGTCCAAACTTAAAATAGTCTTCCAGAATCCAAACAAGGCTAAGGTTTATTAACTTTATTTGAATTTGTTAACAATGGGAGACTCTTGAGTCCTAACTCATGATGAAATCAAATTTTCCTGACTTTATGTCCGATGGGCAAGGAAATTCAAATACCCTAGCACAAATCAGAAAGGACTTTCAAAAGCAATCCGACAAGTTAGTGGTAGGAACAATCTTATCCAATTTAGCTCACTGTAGTAGATGTTCAATCCAAGAAGCTGTTTGAAAAACAACATTCAAAATTGTAAACTACAGAGACATCACCCTAGGACTTGAAGCCATTATAACTGTGAATGTAACAAATATGGTGATTTAGCAGTAGAAGCTTCAAGCAACCTCAACTAACTTACCTGACTCTGGTAGATGATCTGTTCATAAAGCTGTTGGAAAAACAATGTTCAAGCTTACAAACTGCAGAGACATTTCCCAAAGAATTGAAACAAAAATAATTATGAATGTAACAAACATGGTACAAAAGGATTTTATAATAACAGTTAGATTAAAAGAGTTTATGCAAAGCAATTCAAGAATCAAGATGATGCCACAAAGTTACAAACACACTTGGGCAAGCTCAGGAACCGGAATGAGAACTCTGCACCTTCTTTATCAACCAGATTGTAGCAAGTGCTGCTCAATATTAGAACACTGCTCCATAATAGTGATCCTGATTCCTCACTTGCCTTTTGCATAGTCTCTATAATATATATGCTTATTGACATCTGTCTTTATTTAATTTTTTAGATTTCTAGCATATTTTAAATTTTTGGATCATTTTTAAATTTAATGTTTTATTGTCTTTCACAGGAGCCACAAATTAAATAGAAGCCATGACTTCAAATCTTAACAGAAGCCTCAAATTAAACACAAGTCCAAAACAACAACAATGCCGAGGGATAAGGACTTTGCTTGGGCTTATTGTGAGAAGATTCTCGGAGACCCCAGGCTCCTTTGTAAATTTTGCAAAGCGAAATATAGTGGAGGCATTTATAGATTCAAGTTCTGCCTTGCACAAATACCTGGCCATGATATAGGGCTTTGCAACAAGGTTGACGATAATGTCAAACACCAAGCAACCTTGGCCATTGATATGTTGAATCAGCATAATGCCAAGAAAGCAAAGCAAAATAGTGAAATAGGAACTCTTGGAGTTGATGGTTTTTCTACCACCAACCCCATGTCACCTTGCTCTGTTGAATCCTCAATGCCGTTCCCAAGTTTCCCACACATGCCTCCAAGTCCAAGTCAAACTCAAGGCCAAATGAGTCCTTCCTTCAGCATTGGAGGTGGAAACATAAACATCTTTTTTGCTCCCCGCACAAAACCTGGTTCCCAACCTACCTTGGATGCCACTGGTTGGAAAAAAAATATCCATAGTCAGGCAAGGAAGGCCATTGCTAACTTTTGGTACTATTCTGACATACCTTTCCATTGTGCCAGAAGTCCTTATTGGCAAGCTATGATTGATGCAATTGCTATTGCAGGTCCAGGGTTCAAAGCCCCTACATCAGAGAGCCTTAGGACAGATTTGTTATTAGAGAGTGTTGAAGATGTCATGCTTGTGCTAGCTGAGTTTCGTTCATCATGGGTAGAAACAGGGTGCACCATCATGAGTGATGGATGGACAGATCAAAGGAACAAAACTTTAATAAATTTCCTTGTATCTTGTCCCACAGGCACAATGTTTCTCAAATCAGTGGATGCTTCAGACAAGGTTGAGACTGCCCAACTTATCTGTGAAATGATGGAGGAAGTTGTTCAAGAAGTGGGAGAAGAACATGTTGTACAAATTGTCACCGATAATGCAACTAATTATATGGCTGCTGCTAGACTTTTTGAGATTAGGCACCCCACTATTTTTTGGACCTCTTGTGCTGCCCATTGCATAGATTTAATGCTTGAGGACATTGGTAAGCTTCATTCGATACATGAGGTTGTGGAGAAGGCAAAATCCATAACCAAATACCTATACAACCACACTATTGTCCTAAACACGATGAGAAAATACACTGAAGGTAAAGAAATTGTTCGACCTGCAGTGACTAGATTTGCAACAAATTTTATATCTTTGCAATCTGTGGTCGAGAAAAAGATAAATCTGAAGAGGATGTTCTTGGGACCTGAGTGGATGGCATCTAAACATTCCAAGACCCTTGAAGGCATCAAAATTGTTGCACTTGTGTTTAATGATGGTTTCTGGAAAGATGCCGAAGAGATTATCGCTGTGACGGAGTCCCTTGTTAAAGTTCTCAGGTACTTCAAGTCTTTTAACTTTTTCATTTTTTAAATTTCATTTCAAGCTTCTTTTTATTTACAATGTTTCATATTTCTTTAAATTTGAATGCTTGAACTTTCAGGATGGTTGATGGTGACAAACCTCCTATGGGTTATATTTATGAGGTGATGGATCTTGCAAAGGAGGCCATCAAAAGAAGATATGGGGATGATGAGACAAAGTATATGCCTCTTTGGGACATTATAGATGCACGTTGGGATAGGCAATTGCATCCCCCCTTACATGCTGCTGGGTACTTCTTAAACCCACAATATTTTTTATGATAAGAGCAAATTTAATGAGGATGGGGAGGTTGGCAGAGGACTTATGACATGCATGGAAAGGTGCTTCCCTAATCCAGAACATCAAAGTCGTGTCTTTTCCCAACTACAAGATTATAGGGCGCCATCTAAATTGTTTGCCTATACCAGTGCTATAAGACAAAGGTCTATGATGTTGTCAGGTACCCAGCTTGAAGGCTTCATCAATTCATTAAATTTGTTTAAACTATATTTTGTATGTTAAATGTTTTATTAAATTTTCTTGTCTTTTAAAGTTTTTACTATTTAGTACTTCTACTCACAAATCCTTACCGCTTGCTAGGTCTTTGGTGGCAAAACTTTGGTAGTGATACGCCAGATTTGAAGAGATTTGCCATTTGAATCTTAAACCAAGCATGCAGTGCTTCAGGTTGTGAACACAACTGGAGCATGTTTGAGAAAATACATTCTAAGAAGCGCAACCGATTGACACAAAAACGCTTGAATGACCTTGTATTTGTCCATTACAATCTATGACTTCGCAACAAACAAATACTAGGTGAGACCCGAGAGCTTGAATTCGAAGGTTTCATAATCTAGTTCGAAATTCGTACTTTAAAGTTCAAAGTTCAAACTTCAAAGTGAAACTTTAATTCACATTTCAATGTCTCATGATAATGACAGGTTTGGATCATTCACCAATCGATCTTGAAGAGATAGATTTGCAAATTACAAATGCGGCAGACTGGGTCCAATTAGAGGAGGACTTTGCAAACTACAACTGCGACAGACTGGGTCCAATTAGACTTGGAGAACTTTGAGAGTTAAGCAAGTGAAGGAGTGGAAGGAATCACTTCTAGTTCTCACTCTTAAGAGTCTTAGACTCTTAGTTGTCGATTTTTTTCTGATTAGTATGCAGTTTTTTGTAAACTTTTAGAAGCATATGCTTCTAAGTTCTGGTTCTATGTACTATGTAGTCACTGGTTAGGACTCAGGAGTCAAGACTCAGTGCTTTGGATCATGTTTGGACTCATAACATATATGAGATACTTATTCATTCATGATATTTTATTATTTTGGACATCTATTGATATTATGCATTGCTTGGACATGCCTTTACTGAATATTAATGAAAAAAGTTTTTTTTTTGTTTGTTAATTCAATATATGTGTATATTTTTATTTAATGAATTCAACGATTTTTTGCTGATTTTTTCCCGATCCGATTAAAACTCTTCGCTATTTTGCCTTGCCGATTTATTGCCGATTTTGAGTCTGGTAACATTTTTTTTTTTGTAAATTAGACTAATTCTATTATGGTACAAAACTTCAAAAACTTACAACGAGGCGAACCTCGGATATCACCATCCTACAGAGATGCATTTTGCAGCTTTGATGTCCTTATCCAGCCAGGCATTTGTCCTACCCCAGGATTGGGAGACATGCCTGCTGTTACAAAACTCAGACAGTGAGGGAAAAAGACCTTGAAACCCATACATATTCCGAAATACAGACTTCTTAACCAGAACCCAGAACCCTAAGACTGACTCAAAAAGCATAATCCCTGACTCTATATTCCGCCATTGACGCTGCATACAGAAGCATATCATAAGAACTATGGTTGTGCTGCCGAGGACTGGGCAGAGCAGCAACCTTACATACAGAGAGAGCAGTGAAAGAGACGCATATCATGACCCAACAGAAGAACAAAAGACATTGCCATACCCTTCGCCCGGTTGTCCTGAGAACTGGTTCAGTCGTCCACAGAGGTAGATGGCACCTCTTCCACCACTCTGCAAGCATACTGGTCCGGCTCGCTTGAATCTGTGTGAGGCGCATCATCTTCCGCAGGAGCGCTTGGACCGGCCACGGCTCCCGCTGATGCCTTTGCCAAGTTGCGCTGACCCTGCTCCGGAGCTGGAGGAAGAATTGCCGGACAGACCCTCTGTGCAGGAGACAAGGTTGGTTGATCCAGTGCTGGGGCCGAAGGCCTGTGTTCCTCTGCCGCTGGCGCACGAACCTCATGCTCACATTTCTCAATTTTAACAGACACATAGTAAGTGTCGGAGTCCAGAAGGCAGGGGAAGCTGAATCGTGATGAGGGATGGAAGCTGTGATTACAGGCCGGGGCTTGAGCTTGCCCTGGCCTTCTTCCGCGCCGGCGACGAGCGCTGTTAGCATCGTCCGACAGCGAGTCAGAGGAACGCGGGATGGAGGCACGACCTCTTGCCCCTCCCCAAGACCCGCCATGACGGCAGCTGGCGCAAAGCCTCTCCTTAGGCATTGCAGACCGGGGTAATGTGGAATGGACTGAGAATTATGCAGCGGGTTAACAAGAGACGCAGAGGCACGGACAGGCCAAAGGGCGACAGGAGGCACAGGAAATTGCAGGAGAAAATCACCTCTACAGACCTGGGCAGATTGGCTAGTAGACCCAGGAATGAAGGAAGGCCAAGGAATGATAGCAAGCCGAGGAATGACAGCAAACCACCAGCAGTTGCAGACTAGCGCAGAAACGAGGGAGGGAAATGCCGGGAGCCGGCTTGTTTCTTGGCAGCGCCTGTCTCTCTGAGCCTGCCACAACACAGAAGTCCAGAGCCAAATGCAAACAGGAAGAATCTGCAAACTATACATTACCTTACCTGTGCCTCTGTCATTGTATGGAGAGGACCTGCAGCGTGCCATGTGCGAACCAGAGGCATTCATTGTCTTCCCGGAGGGTGAAGTTGCAGACCGCGCACGAGGAGGGCAGATCGAAGCGGCTCGAATGCAATGGACAGAGCGCCTGGAGGAGTAGTTAAGTCCTGGAATTAAAGGCTGTGTACAGGTGGCGGGCCTGGGCTGCCACTTGCCCAGTGGGAAGCCCGCCCCCGTACATCTATCATGTGCTCGCACCCGCATCCGGGGTTGAGTCTGGTAACATTGATTTTAACTAATGACGTGTTTTAAAATATAACTATGTTAATTTTTTATTTATATTTATTTTATTTTATATATTTATATTTGTAACATTGCCCCCTTTCTTCGAAAGTCCGTGTCATCAAAGCTTGTTGTTGGAAATTTCCTCAGGTTGCATATGTCATTCTAGCATAATGTAAGTATACTATTGGGCTTTAATACTTCAATTTTTTTTTTAATTACTATATATATAATATTAATTTTATTTTTTATTTTTTATAAAGTAACTTTATAAAAATATCATAAAGCAACTTTATAACTATATAAAGTAACTTTAATAATTTTTTATAAAGCACTTCTAGTTTATTAAAATTCCTTTATTTGTTATTTATGTCAATAACAAAGTATGGTCGTGTCTTCTCAGTGAGAGATCATAAAGCCCGCGAGATTGTGATTGTGCATGCAATAACCAGAATCTGGCTCGACACTGCCAGCAATGACGCGAAACACAACTCGGAAGGAAGTGTTGACGATTGTCAATGTTAGAAAACCAGAAAGGCAATAAAGATTTTCTTGATCTTGATAATTACTTGTGATGTTTCTTATTATTACGATTCTTTATATCTTCTTTCTTTAGTTCATCAAGCAATTACCAAAAGCAGCAACACATAAAACAATAGACACCAGATGTAGGCACATGCCAGGGCAAAACCCCCCTTGAGGGGAAAACCCAGTCAAGATAATTCTTCCTTTCAATAGTATTCTTTGAGACTCTTCACCCTAGACCAAGACCAGATCTTCCCTCCACAACAAGTCAACCTCCCAGAATTTCGACCTCTTTCCAACAACTTTGACTAGGGTGGCAGCTTCCGACAACTAGCAGCTGTTAGAAAATTATATATTATAGAGCAATGGAACACATAAAATATTGCTGAAATATAAACACAGAAAATGCATAAAGCAAGAGAGACACAGATATACGTGGTTCACCCAGTTTAGGCTACGTCCACGGAGAAATAACCAGTGCTTCTTTTATTATATTATCCAGCAAACTGAAGAGATACAACCTACAACAGATCCGCTGTAACACCCTTTTCGCTCTCAATCTCCTCTCTCTTCCTCACTCAGAATACAGATATATATAGACGCAATACAATTCCCTCATATATAGTGAGGGGTTGCCTTCTAGGGAAAAAACCCTAAACTAAACATAACTTCTACCGTCAGATCATCCGCCTAATGAACGACCCAGATTGACTAGAAATTACTAGACTTTTACAAGGCAATTTTACATCTATTTTTAGCTTCGGGGGCACTACCTCCGAACCCCCGCCGAGGGACCACTAGCCCCCGGACCTCCCAGCCAGGGGGGATCAACCCGCCCAGACCCCCGTGGGGGGGACAAGTCCCCCTCGCACCCCCCGCATGGAGGGGTGTACAGTCTTCTTGGGGTATACATCCGACTGAAACCTTTGAATACAAAAGATAATCAGGCTCCACACCCAACAACAGCTTCCAACAATGTAACTTAGGAGACTTTCGTTCTCCCAATCTAGAACACGAAACACAGAGAGAGAGGCACCAAAATTTCAATTTTTCTTTTCTCCTTGGACTTTCCCAAACTCACATTCACTTCGGCTTCCCAACAATAGACTTCACACCTTTTCCCAGCTACAAGAGAACTTCACACTTTTGCCCAACAATAAGAGAATTCGAACTTGATGAGAGGATCATCCTCCAAATGAATTCAATGTGCTTCCTTTTATAGGCTTTTTATGGGGTCGAATAGGGTCCTTAGGTCGACTTGATCTTCTCTTAGGCTGACATGCTGTGGAGGTTACATGATTCATATTTGACTCAATGCTTAACCTTTTTACATGATTCAAAATCCCAAGAAGGGTTTCTTTAAATGTACAATAACTCTATATACTTAGAATAAATCCTAGAAGTCCTTAATGGGGACTTTGACCTAAAACTTGGTGACCCAAGCATGAAGCCCATGCTTTAATAAGTCACAATAATAATAATAATAATTCTTTTCTTTATCCTTTTGATAAGTACAATACATAATGACTCAAGTATGTTACTGAATATGTTATTGAATACCGAACATAGTTACATTTTCCAACACTCCCTCTTAACTAGGGAGGTATTCATAATGTACATATACAATGGAAGATCTCAAACAATATGAATCATGAAGAATACCACAATGCCATGGCCTAGATTCCTGACTTAGGGCAATATATCCAAATAGTCACTCAACAGTTTAGGCAGCGCAATGCCATGGACTAGATTCCTGACCAAGGCAATCTATCTAGGTGGGACTAAGATGGACTCAAGCTTTCAACCCCTTTAGGCACCCTCAGGCTTACTTGCTAACCATAAACCCAAAAATCCAGATGTGTATCCAAAACAAAACCCTTTGATCAACACCACCTTTTCAACTTCGGGACTTAGACATCAACACAAGTGTCAGCTAAATGTCTTCCCAGACAATGTTGACTTACAAAGCCTCAACACCCCTTGATTCGGCAGATCAAGAATGACCAATCTTACCTAGTCAAACTTGATTGGTAACCAGCATGCTATCAAATACTTCGAGAGATTCACTGTACAAACACAACCCTAATCAATAATATACTTTCACTTGTACATAATCAAATACAAACCTCTAGGGTCTTCCAGACAACAAATGTTGCTTCTCAACTTTCCATAGTAGGAGCATCCACTGAATCTTTGACAAAAGATTCCTCAATCATACATTTTTCTTCCTACTTCATATGCAACAACATATTCTTCAATTGAATCCTGCTTTCCTTCTTTCAACAACACTTCAAAATACATTCTCGAATTTTCTTCTCCTACTCATGGTCTTCACTAAAACTTACGATTGTTAGTCCTGGTCTTATGCATGACACATGAAGCAGAGAATCATATCTATCACTCCTTAAACATAGAAGATCTAATCATTTCTATACAAGGAATATTCTCAACCATCCTCTTATCCTAGGGAGATTCCTTCCATTCGAGCTCACTCTTAACTTAGGGAGTTCTACTTCTTCTTTTCGTCATCGGAGAATCTTTCATGGCTTCCAACCATTTTGTCAGAGTTATAATCATTCTTATCATGCTTGTCACATTGAGCATCTTCACCAAGTTGAAGATTGTGTACCAGCACAACTTGCTTGTCACATCGAGCATCTTCGCCAAGTTGAAGATTGTGTACCTGTACAACTTGCTTGTTACATTGAGCATCTTCACCAAGTTGAAGATTGTGTACCTTCACAACTTAGATAGCAAGTACAACCAAATCTATAGAAGCATTTAGCCATATCAAAATCCGGAAGCATTTCATCTTTATACAAATCAGATACCCAAACTTTTAAACAAGAGACATATACTCTTCAATATCTTGCTAGGGACTTTGTCATACACCCTTGACTATTTCATAATGCTTTACATTCCATTTAGGGTTTCAATGTTTCTTCCAAAGGTATACCATACCTTCCTTCAACATATAGCAAACCCTAGAAACAATTCACAAATATAGATCTACAAAGCATCTAACAACCTTTCAAAATACATATGTTAGACGTCTCACTAGGAATTCATACAAATCCTAGATTTCATACAAAAGAGTCAATCAAAGTCGATCACAACTTAGTCATTAACTTGACTAGCTTCCACTAGGGTTAGTTCCAAACCCCTAGATTTTTCAATCAACCATCAATTAGTCACTAACATGACCAACTATCACTAGGGCTAGTTGCAAGCCCTAAATTTCCAAGCAATCATCAATCTCAACCAAAAATTCAAATTTCAACTATCTCTCCACAAATTTCAAATTATCATATAATCATCATATATCAGAGATTTCTACTTCAACTAAGGTTTAACTCCAAAACCCTAGGATTCCATTTTCACAAATTCAACAATCTTACACAAATCTCAAATCATCATATTTCAGAGATTTTACTTTTACTAGGGTTTAACTTCAAAACCCTAGAATTCCACAATCTCAACAATTATTAAATACATGGATCTCAGATTGTTACATTACACACATTAGATAATGTCACTACTAGGTTTTAACTGCAAAAGCCTAGATTTTCATATTCCACAATCACTTGATAGATTTTAGATTGTTATATCACACATACTAGACATTTTAACTTCACTAGGGTTTAGCTACAACACCCTAGATTTCCAAATATCATCATCCTAGAATCTCAGACAAGGACTTCCATTGAATCCTAAATCTCATGACCATCAATGATTAGGTCAACCCAGGTATTTAGGAATTCATAACCATACATAAGCATATCATATGTCCAACAATATTAACCATGCAAGGGATTCAACCAAGAGGACCTGTCTATACATGCCTAGACTTCATCATCATGCAAATGTATTTCATATCATGTGTTAGTCAAACCCAACTCCACAATGATCAATAAGAGTTAGACACACAACCATCTTGACTATACCAGGGTTTGATCAAACAAACACACTAATACCAAGGAAATCATTTCTAAGACAATATAAGGGTCTTTCTCACATATTCCACCAAACCCTAATGAGTTAGGGTCCCAATGAAGAAACATAGCAAACCCAACATAACCAAAACTTTAAAGGCTCCTGGATTTTGGACCTTATCATTCAACCCTAACAAGTTAGGATTTCCCAATCATACCAAAATCCTAAACAAGACATCATCAATAAAATTTCAACTAGCATTTCACAACATCCTTAAGCAACTTAGGATTTCAAACATTCACATTCGGATACCCTTTGGTTAGTACTTTCTAGAACCTGTCTAGGGTTCTACAAAAATAGTTATAAGAGTGGGGTGGGTAGATTTATCAAGAGATGAATCACCCAAACAAGAATCACGAAGATTCAATACAGAGAGTCATAACAAAGTTAGTAATAGATTATCAAATGAATAATCCTTTCAATTAATGTATTCAAAGCATACCTTTGTTTCTTGAATGACCTTGTCTTCAAAGATCCCCCTTCTTGCAGAGTTTTCCTAATCAAGACAATAGAGGGAGAAAGGTTATTAGTATTAATATAATCAAAACTGAATGAGTACATGAACCCAAAACTGAAAAGACATGAAATACCTATCTTCACAAACAAAGTTGCCACAACATCTTCTTTAGTCATCCCAATATTCTTAATAGTAAACAACTCCGACAAGGCTTCATACATCTCCGGAGCATGATCGATGTTAGCTAAATGGGACAAGATTGCCTTTTATCCCTTTTACCATCAGAGTCATGGCCACCATTTCCAATTCCCTGAATTTCGTTTGTTGGCATCACTGGCTTCTTCTGTAGGGTTCCTTACATTTCCTTTTACCAAATCCAACACCTTGTTCTTCTCGAGGATTAGGTCAATCATCTTCTTCCAGGATCTGAAGTTAGATGCTCCTTCAAGTTTGTTCTCACCCTTGATTGAGTTAGACATCTTCTTTGAATATAATAGACTCCTTAATAGTATCTATGATGCCTTTTTCTTCCTTCTTCACCAAAAGCTCTGATACCATGTTAGAAAATCAGAAAGGCAGTAAATATTTTCTTGATCTTGATAATTACTTGTGATGTTTCTTATTATTACGATTCTTTATATCTTCTTTGTTTAGTTCATCAAGCAATTACCAAAAGCAACAACACATAAAACACTAGACACAAGATGTAAGCACATGCCAAGGCAAAACCCCCCTCGAGGGGAAAACCCAGTGAAGATAATTCTTCCTTTCAATTGTATTCTTTGAGACTCTTCACCCCATACCAAGACCAGACCTTCCCTCCACACCAAGTTAGCCTCCCAGAATTTCAACCTCTTTCCAGCAACTTCGACTAGGGCAACAAGTTACGGTAATTGGCAGCTTCTTGCAACAACGAAACTTAGGAGACTTTGTTCTCCCAATCCAGAACACGAAACACAGAGAGAGAGGCACCAAAATTTCGATTTTTCATTTCTCCTTAGACTTCCCCAAACTCACATTCACTTCAGTTTCCCGACAACAAACTCCACACCTTTTCCTAGCTACAAGAGAACTTCGCACTTCTGCCCAGCTACAAGAGAATTGGAACTTGATGAGAGAATGATACTCCAAATGAATTCATGTGCTTCCTTTTATAGGATTCTTGTGGGGTCGAATAGGGTCCTTAGGCTGACTTGATCTCTCTTAGGTCGACATGGTGTGGAGGTTACATAATTCATATTTGACTCAATACTTTACCTTTTTACATGATTCAAAAGCCCAAGAAGGGTGTCCTTAAACGTACAATAACTCTATAGACCCAGAATAAATCCTAGAAGTCCTCAATGGGGACTTTGACCTAAAACATGGTGACCCAAGCATGAAACCCATGCTTTAATAAGTCACAATAATAATAATAATAAAATTATTTTCTTTATTCTTTTGACAAGTACATTACATAATGACTCAAGTACATTATTGAAGACTGAACCTAGTTACATTTTCCAATAGTCAGAAATAATGACGTTCTTCAGATTGCATTGGACTCCTTCAATTTCACTGTAATGGCGTCTGTCAAGGCGGTGGGTGCGGGGATTACGTTTCTGTTTCTGATGTTGTGTTTTGAGTGAGGCAATGAATACAAGATCTTGTCAACCACAACATTTGCATAGCATTCCAATCCTGCTATGAAGATGACAATCTCATACAACCCTATACTGCCTAATTGCTGTAACAATTCGTCCACGCTAGGCTTCTTCAACACATACATGGGTTCCTCGTAGCCCTCAAGAGATAGGGTAAAATCATAACCGGCTAGCGCTGGCGTAAAACCAGCATGAACTAAAGTTTCGTCCAAGTCTAACACCAGTGTTTGCTTATTGGGATTATCTCCTGACATGGGAGGTAAAATGTCCCCTGCCTAACAATTCAACCCTTTGTTCTTATTACTATCATTCAAAGGCACGAGCATGTGTGGCTCACAAACATGCACATTTGATGAATCACCTTCATTTGTTGGAGTTCCTATTGCATTTTTCAGAGGCAGTAACTGCCCACATGCTTTGAGTACCCAAGGAATTAGGAAATTGTACGCTTGCATACCTCGCTGTTCCATTTGTATGTAAAGGTTGAGGGCTTCTTCGGGTTGCCCATGTCGAGCATATCCTCCGATCATTGCAGTCCATGACTGCAATTTTTACCTCCACATTCTCTCAAAAATGATACGTGCATTTACCAGGTTCCCAACTTTGGCATACTTGTTGACAATTTCAGTTTCTGAATCAAGGTTTTCTTCAGTTTGAGTCAAAATCATATCGTCATTGAAGTCTCACAAAACTTTTGGTTTCTGTATATTTTCTTGTAAATTCATCGTCACAGACTCCTTTATTTGTCTCTCCATCAACAATGCTTTAATGGGTATTGATCTAATGGAATGAGAAATATTGCCATGTTCCAAATTTTCTTGTGATTTACATCTGAAATCTCCATCAGGAACTGCGAAAATTGTGGTGGAATTGAACCTGTTCTTCTCATTAGCAACCCTGACAAAGAGGTGTATAAGTTGGTCACCTGGGAGGCTTGCATGAATGGTTGGAAACAACTTTGATTTCTCGGTAAAAATTCACTGAATGATCTCTAAATTGATTTGTGCATTCTCTATTTGGAGACCAAACATTGGTTGGATAGAAGGTATGATACTTTTTAATCCAGTTGGATGGTTTGTAGGTTCACAAGCAACTACCTGAAGCAATTTCTTCCTATCCCTTAATGGAACAAACATGTCATTAAATCCATGTTTATCATCTTTGATAACTATTATAAATGCAGATTCAACATTGTCACAATTTATAATTGATATGACCTCCTCTTGATCTTCTGTGGAAAGTAGTGATTGTTCATCAATAATTTTTGTAGATTCGTTTCCTTCCTCCCTGATTTCATCCTCAACTATCATATAACCACTTTGATTATCATTCTCATTCATGTCACCTTGAGGAGACCCTAGTTCAACATGTTCAACATCATTTTCTTGGTTAGAGCATTCTTTAGCGTTAATCTCTTCCATGTCAATGTTCTCTTTCTTTAGACATGCTGCATATGCTTCCAAATGTTTTGTTGATTTTGCAAATGATCTTTTTATTTGTTGTAATGATTCTCTAATTTCACTTAACAACTCAATTGGAGATTTATGATCTTCACTTTGTTCCATGATTTTAGGACCTAAACTTAATGGCAGATTGTGTGGCGGATAACATCCAAGGGCTCGCATGGCTCTGATACCACCGAAGCCACAAAACGTAGAGCTTGTTGTGCTTTAAATTGTAAAATACATAGTTGTCTTGTAAATAATATTTTATTGATAATATAGATGTACAAGTATGATTGCATGTTACATTGATGGCCCGCTTATATACCAAGGCAGGTGCCCCTTCAATGAGTGGTCACGTCCCATAGAAACAAGCCTTTCCATTTTAACTAATGACTTGTTTAATATATATATATTATATATATAAGTACGATTATTTTTATTTTATTTATTTTATTTTATATAATTTATATTCGTAACACAAGGGCAATGATTTTGATGATATGTATGTATTTGTTGTAGCATGATTTTTTTGGACTATAGAGGCCGTCTAGAGCCTTTTTGTTGATGTATATTTAGTTCAAAGATGGATCGCACTCAGTGCTATTTTGGTTATATGCACCCTTGTTATATTTATGCAAAACTTCACATATTTGTGTATAATGGTTTGGATTCATATTGATGCTCATGAATATTTACTTATTTTTTCAAAATTTGAATATTTATGTATTTTTTGGTCCACTGGTTTTTTGGTCCAATTCTTAGTTTTGGGGTCAACCAATTCAATGACCGGTCTGGTTCTTATAGTTTTGGTTTATTGTTTATTGTTCTTTTTCAGTTTTCGCTTTTGAGTCTTGACTCTAGATATTGATGGATTTAGACTAAGTCTTTGACTCATCACCTTTTTACTATTTTTGAGTTTGAGTAATTTCAATTTACTATTCCAGTCTTCAGACTTTAATATCTGCCATTTTGCTTAGTAGTAATCAGATTCTAGAATAATGAATGATGAATTTAAATCGTTGTATACAATATTCTACTCTTTTGATTCCATTGAATCATTTATGATGTATGAATCAATGCATTTCATTATTGAATCTGAAATTGAATAATGTTCTCACACACACACACATTCTCCTATCCCCACTGAATATCCCTAAAATTTGGAGGTGCTCCCACATTTACCTCCTATGTGTCTCGCTATTCCCGTTTCCCCTTGTTCCTGTGCCCCCCTATCTCAGAAACTTGGATGGAAGCTTATTATTCCTCCTAGAAAAGGATGTGTAAGTACCAATTCATTATCCAATGGAACAAAATGGAGATGGAAATTGATTGACGTAGGTTATGGTGGATGCAGTCCACATTGAGTGAGCTCTAAAATCACTAGTGATGAATGATATGAAACTGCAACTACATTTTCTTGTGGAGTAAGCACTTCTACTCACACCTTGGCATATATATACTAAGCAACACACAAGATGTTTGTAACTAAGGGTCAAAAGGTATTGGTCTAGCTGTCTTAATGCCTAGTTGTATCTTTTGCTTTCTGAGTATCGTGAAAAAAAACACGTGGGTTCAGTTCAGGTATCATTCTCACAGTTTGGTCTCTAGGCATTCTAATTAGCTTAAGGAAGGCTTAGCATGAGTGACACAAGAGATCTAGACACGTTAAAAATGTTAAAAATACTCTAACTTCTCTCAAAGGGCCATTTTGCATGGTTTCGTTTTGTTTAGTGTGCTATGGACTTAGTTCAATTTGAGGGCTTGTTGACCATACTTTGTCAACAATCCAAGAAGCAGAGTACAAAGCAACAAATCAATTTTTTTCGAATCAATGTCATCACTCAACTTCCAGTTGTATCATTGTAAACCCAATTTCTACAAGTTTATTGTAAATGATGCTAGTATAGCCATTGAGTCATGTAATAGCACCTAGGTAAGCCTATGATTTTTGTCAAAGTATTTCATCCTAGGAAGTTTTTTAACCTCCCCGAATTATGTGCGTTTGTAAACATGGATAGTCGACAAAGTTTTTCTTCTAGTTATAATCCCAAAGCTAGGGTGGAATTTGTTGACAAGGTCTTAGGTGAGTCATAGTGTTTATTGACTCTATGTACAAGTGTGTTTAGGAATACTTTAATGCATGGTTACTCATTGTTAGACACCATAGATAACTTATTTTATTATAAACACACTTGGTTTTATACTAGATCATATTCTGTCACAAACTTGGGTAATGTCTCGAGGGTTTATGTATAAATGTGTATTTCCCCTTCTAAGGGTTGAATTAATTTTTAATATCTTGATGTAAAAAATCTTTTAGTGCATGGTTACTCATAGTTAGACACCATGGCTAAAATATCTGTGGGTGAAAAAATAATTAATCCTCTTTATTAAATTAATTATTATTTTTGGCAAAATTAAATAAAAATCCTATGCTAGAAAAACAATTAATTTCTAGTCAAAAATAATTTGAGAGAAAACAAATTCTCTCCAAGTGGAAAATAATAAAAAAGTCGTGGGTCAAAGAAAAATATTTTTTTGGAGGACCCCCCACCAAGGGAAAAATGGATTTTTTAAGAAAATTTGACCCCTTGGACCTTGGTGGTTAAGTCAAAGTCAATTTTTTGAGGATATTAGTTCAAAATATTAATTTTTTGATTAATAAAAAATGGTTTTTAAGAGAAATTCGGTAGAGATTAAAAGAAGATCAAGTTATTTTCAACAGATGAGATTATTTGGACAAGGATCAAGCCAACTAACCATTATTTCCACTTGGAGGGGTTTATTTCTCTCTCATTTTCTATATAAGGAAGCTATTGAGCTTCTCATCTAATCTTTGGATAAAGTAATTTTCAACTCATGTACTGAGCTTTGCTTTGCTGGAATGATTTTTCGCATAATAGAAATACTTTGGGCTTTCAATTCATGGTGTTCTTCTATCTGCTAATCTGTGGTATGTGCTGGTATTTTGTTCTTTCACACAATCTATTGTGATAAAATTCATAGTTTTTATTTCGTTTGTTGGTGATAAAAACATTCTATTGGTACAATTATCTCACCTTAGGTGATTTGATTCACCTTACGATATAGCAATTATTTTCAAGATTAAATAGAGATCTATAGGTACACTAGCCCTTGGACTCCAAGTTTACGGTCTGTGGGGAAGGATCGACCTTGTTTGAGATCTGGGCTTTCATTTTGACAAATGATTTTGCCAGAGGGTTTTGGCAAGTTATTTTTCGAAATTATTCATCCATATTATCTACTCAGAAATCTTAAAATTTTATTTCCCAATTTTGTTCTATAAATATTTTATCGGCTAATAAGAGCAAACATTTGAATTTTGTAAATATTGTGATTATTTGTAAATAAATCTAGCCCTTGTTTATTTTTGAAGTTTTGTAAATAATTATTGGGGGTTTAGGGTTTTGTTTCAATTTTTGTATATTTGGGGGTTTCGAGAAATTTTCTCTTCAATTGTACAGGTGGATTCTCAAGTCCTGAAAGGAAATTTGAATTTGGTTGAAGGACCAAACCCCGGGGCTAGGGTTTCAGGGGTTTCTCACATCTAAGAGGAGCCGTCTAGCTTATTTGTCCAATTTTTTCAAGTGAGGAAGGCTGATCCAAGCCCTAGAGGCCTAGATCTAGCCTCCCAAGGCCTTAGAACCTCAACGCACAACCAAGGAGAGAAGGCCACAGGCCCTACAAGGTAAATTTTGAGGTTTTTATGGTAATTTTTTCACTCTCCTAACTTTCCTTGTGTTTTTGCAGGGGTCCAAAAATTTTTGAGGCCTCCGAGGCCTAACCGAGAGCTCTTCTCCCCTCTTGGCAGCGTTAGTTGGGCCTCTTCTTAGCCACTGCAAGCCTATACAAGCCTTTTACCCTCTCGATAACCCCTCTTCTCCTTTTTGGTGTGCCGAAGGCTCATAGGCCTCTTCCCTTGCTACCGTAGGCCTTCTAGGCCTTGATCCCTTGATTTGTGAGCCCTAAGGGGGCTTCTCCCCCTTGCGACAACCTCTAGGAGGCTTATTTTTGAGTGCTGCAAGCATACAAGGCTTTTTTTTTTCTCTGATCTGTGTCCTTATTAGGCCTTGAGCCCTAGGTCGAGGCCTTATCCAGGCCTCCTATCCTCATCACTACACTTTTCTAGCCCCCTAGTCTTTCCCATCTTGTCTTATCTTGCTCATAAGCATTGGTATTTTGGATTGACACTTTGTTTTATAGGTGTTTCAAGTGGTTTTCGAGTTAACATTGGTGGTTGCAGGTTGACATATTTATTGGAGGATCCCTAGAAGTCAGGTTGGTCACCAATAAAGGCCATCAAGCCTAGTGTTTTGCTTCTCAAACCCTCCTTTTCTCATCACTGCTAGTAGCATAAAAGGCATAGTAGTGGCACCTAAGCGTATTGGGCATTCACTCTTAGTATGCCTTGCATGTTTGGTAATGTTAGGTCCCTATACTACTAGTTTAACCACTTATTGTTATTAGTGCAACCCCCTTATTATATTGTTGTACCCATGTAGTCCCCATATAGTTATTATTGTGCCCCATAGAAGCCCACTATTGTTATTATTTTGCCCTTACATTATTCCTGTTATTTTGGCTCTAAGTATATTATGACCCCTTAGACTCTTATATATAGAAAGGAGGTCTTGTCATTTGTATCATTCAAGAATTATTCATTTGTGTAATGTAAAGGAGGTTGCCCCCTCGAAGAGGCTTATTTTGAAGGCTTTGATCTCTCTTTTCTATCTTTTTGTGAGCTGTTTTCATAACATTTGGTATCAGAGCTTTGGATTTTATGGGTTTGCTGTTTCAAACAGGCTTTCGTGGAATTTTCGCTAACATTTTTTCTACGACGTTTCAGAAGATTAAAAAAAAACCCATTTGAGACAAAATCGTTCTGAACCTCGGGTCCGAATTTCGGATCTTGTTTTGCTATAGTTTCAGAGATATGATCTGAGGAAGTTAGGGTTTTTGCAAGCTCCATAATTCCATCTCAAATAGGTCATTGTGGCATTTTTGCTATAATTTGTTTTCTACGAAGTTGTAGATTTTGAAATTAAAACCCATTTGAGCCAAAATCTTGGTTAAGCTTAGACCCAAATTTTAGATTTTGCTTCGCTATATTTTCGGAGATATGGTCCAAGACATTCAGGGTTTCTGCAGGCCCCTGAATTACTTCCCAAACAGGTGACCTTGGGAAAATAGTCATAACTCTCTCTCAAAGCCTCTGATTCAAATTTCGTAAAATGTGACAGAAAGAAGACGGATTGTAGTTTGATGGGTATTGGTTTCAAAACTTAAGGTTGAAACAATGACACGTGGAACTTCGTACAATTTCGCTTTACTGAACCAAGCTATAATTAGGTCATCGCAAGAGATTGGGCATAACTCTTTCTTTGGGAATCCAATTGCGATCAAACTTGTGGGGTTAGAAGGAGAACTCAAAGGGCTACCGCAGGACGCAATGTCAGACCTTGGAGATCCAAAATTACAGAGATACAACATATTCAAGATCGAGCTCCTTAAATCAAGAAAAAGAGATATGAGGAAGTTTGATGGCAAGGATCCAGTAAATTGGATACTACAGATGGAACAATATTTTGATCTAGATAGTGTACAACTGTTACAAAAGGTACATATTGCATCTTTATATTTAGAACCAAATCAATTTTTATGGTATAAAGGGCTTTGTTCCTGTAAACCACTTTGTCACCTGGTCAATTTTCACTGAGGAAATGATAACACATTATGAGGAGACAAAGAGCAACACCTTCTTTAGCCAATTGATAAATCTCAAACAAAAGGGTTCAATGGCAGAGCACATTGAGGAATTCCAAAAATTGAATATAAGGGTAAATGATATTCCAGAGAAGCAGATGATTAACATCTTCATAGGGACTTCAAAAGATAACATCCAACATGAGGTTTGCCTTTGGGAACCTGATTCATTGGAGAAGGCATACAGGTTGGCAAGAAAAATGGAAAGCAAAATTATGGCAACAAGGAAGTCTACCACTCACAACTATAAAGATGGAAGTGTTGTTTCTCCTAGCCTTCCACGACTTACAAGGATGACACCACAACAATTGGAAGAAAAAAGAGCAAAAGGGCTTTGTTACAATTGTGATAGAAAATACATTAAAGGTCATATGTGTGTTGAGAAGAAATTATTTTACATAGATTGTGAAGAGGAAGAAGAAAAGAATCAAGCAACGTCAAAAGAAGAGGATATACATTGCGAACCAACCCTAGAGAAAGAAGAATTGAATCCGACCATGTCTTGTACTGCATTGGCATGAATTACCACTCCTCAAACTCTCAAGATAGAAGGACATATCAAAAACAAGAAGGTTCAAGCAGTGAAATATCAAGAAGAAAAGGATCAAGAAATGTCAAAAGAAGAGGATATACACCAGGAACAACCCCAGAGAAAGAAGAAATGAATTCGACCATATCTTGTAATGCATTGGCAGGAATTACCACTCCTCAAACTCTCAGGATAGAAGGGCATATCAAGAAGAAAAAGGTAATAGTGTTGATTGATTGTAGTACCCGTAATTTTATTCATTGTAAGATAGCCAAGGAATTGAATTGCTTCCTATATCCAGCACCAGAGTGTCAAGTAATGGTTGCAAATGGAGGAACCATAAGTTGCTCTGGAAAGCGCCATAATATCAAGCTATCCATGGGAGAATATGTCTTGAATAGTCCAATGCTTTCCATTCCAATGGGTGGTGTAGATGTTGTACTATGAGTCCAATGGCTACAATCTTTGGGCATGATAGCTTTTAATTTTCAAGAACTTTTCTTGAATTTCTTTTGGGAAGGAAAGGAAGTTGAATTAAGGGGTATCGAAGGGAAACGAGAAATATAATCAGCTCTAACAACATGACAAAGCACTTCTAAAGAAAGAACAACGAGGCGTAATTGCACAATTATATTCACTAGAGGTTCCCACATCGAAATCATCTATTTCTCCAGATTTCCAATTTTTTTTGGATAATCATTCCAAGGTATTTGAGACTCCCAAAGGTCTCCCATGTATTCTTGATCATGATCATGTTATTCATTTGATTCCAGGAAGTGTTCCTCCAAACATCAGGCCTTACAGATATCCCTATGCCCAAAAGAGTGAAATTGAACGTATGGTTGCAGAAATGCTAGAGGATGGTATAACTCAACCTAGTCAAAGTTTATTCTCTGCTCCAGTAGTATTGGTGCACAAGAAGGATGGGTCATGGCGCATGTGTCCTGATTGTAGGGAGCTCAACAAGCTCACTATTAAAGATAAGTTTCCCATTCCTGTCATTGATGAATTACTGGATGAATTGCATGGATTAATTTACTTCACCAAGTTGGATCTTCGTTCAGGATATCATCAAATTAGAATGAAGATTGAAGACATTTCGAAAACAACATTATTGAAGAAAGATGCATTTTCATGGACTCCAGAAACAATGAAGGCCTTTGAACATCTTAAAGAGGCAATGTGCCAAGCACCGGTCTTAGCTACGCCAAACTTCACAAAAACCTTTGTTCTGGAATGTGATGCCTTAGGAAATGGAATTGGTGATGTTTTAATGCAAGAAGAAAGACCCATTGCTTTCAAAAGTCGTCCAATCAAAGGAAAGTATTTACACAAGGCTATTTATGAGAAAGAAATGTTGGAAATACTACATGCACTTGAGAAGTGGCGACCTTACCTAATGAGAAGATCCCAGTTCAAACAATATTGCCAGAACTTGATGAGGAAGGAAAAATCATATTGGACCCTGAAGCAGTCACAGAAACAAGAACCCGACAGCTACGAAATCGATCAATTTCAGAGTATCTCATCAAGTGGAAGAACTTACCCGCTGAAGATTCCACATGGGAGGACGAGAATTTTATACAGAAGCATCCAGAACTACTCAAGCGTTGAGGACAACACTTTTTGAAGGAGAGGGGCATGTTAGGTCCTTATACTACTAGCTTAACCCCTTATTGTTATCAGTGCAACCCCCTTATTATATTGTTGTGCCCATGTAGTCTCCATATTGTTATAATTGTGCCCTTACATTATTACTGTTATGTCAGCTCTGATTATATTATGATCCCTTAGACTCCTATATATAGAAAGGAGGTCTTGTCATTTGTATCATTCAAGAATTATTCATTTGTGTAATGTAAAGGAGGTTGCCCCCTCGAAAAGCCTTATTTTGAAGGCGTTGATCTATCTTTTCTATCTTTTTGTGAGCTGGTTTCATAACAGTTAATGGTCTTGTTGTTGGCAAAGTAATTTGATTGGGCTACTTCTCTTACTGTTGTGATAATTGGTCTCTAGATTTCTTTGCTGCCTCATATCACTCTTGCATTTCATTGCTAGATCTTGCATCCATCTATTGCACTCTTGCATTCATAAGTATTTCACTATTAGCAATCTCATCTAATTGACAAAGTGTGTGTACTCATTAAATCAACACTCTCAATAAGAAGATAGATGCTCTAAAAGATAATTGATATAGACTGAATTGGCATTCCTTACATAAGATAGTCTTGCTGCTCTCACAAGTTTGCTCTTGCTCTTTTAATGTCATTAACATCAATTAAAGAGTAATATTTTTGAGTATTTCTAATTGCAAGCATTCCTACATGTCATTGGTGATGAAATTAGTGAATGTTTTGTTCACTTCCTTTCATTGACATTAAAAGCATTAGCACATTGTTTTGTCTAAAGGATTCCTAGCATTTTTGTGACACTGGTTTTAAAGGAATACTTTTACTTGTCATTCTATTGTTTCCTAAAGAAATTGACTATTGGATAAGTGGTTAAATTGCTTTTCATTATCATAGTAGGATAAGCGTTCTTGAGAATAAGTGCACTAACATATTGTTTTGGAAGTGAGCCTCACATCTAAGAATCATAATTTTGCAACATTGAAGTAAAGTTACTCTAAAAGCACTTGATTGATCATCATATTGATATTGTGATAAGAGTAATCTTGAGGTCATCTAAGTAATCTCAAGAATTGCTAATTGTGTTGATATCTTGTTGAATGATTGACATTGTCTAATTGGCACATTTACATTGTTAAGAAAAACAATGGACTTGCGCATTTTACATTTGATCAAGTAATTGTACATTGTGAGATTTCTAATCTTGAATTGCCTTACACTCTACTTGTCATTGGGTAACCTAATTGGTAATTAAGGAGTTCATTGAGCAGTGCTTTTGGTGAAGATTAGCCTTATAATTGTTAAGTACTTTCTTTCATTGCTCTAAATCAAACATTATTCTTCAGTAATTTGTCTCAAAGTACTTAAAACATTTAACGATCTCACCTAAAGCTAATCACTCATTTTGCACTTGCATTCTAGGACTAGTAGTGCATTGTTAAAATTTACCTCCAAGCATAAGCTTGGTTGAAAGACGATAGGACCACCTTTCTCATCCAACTTGCAAAGTTTAGACCCTCACTTGTGGTTAACATGATGAACTTGCAGTCGTTAGAGCCACAATCTCTGCAGCGCCGGAAGCATTCTGGTGGTTAGAACTCCAAGGGAGGTATCGTTAATATAGCCATTGCTATCTCCCCTGGGTTTCTCTCCACAACCTACACTTGAGACTAACTTAAAAACAATTGAGAGAGAGGACTCACTGAGAATAGACATTTAATCTAGAATTAATCAAGAGTTTGCATTTCATTCAGATCTAGGTGTCGCATCTCATATAGGATAGTGTGCATCCTAAGCAAAAATTGTTCATTCGGTAACTTGGTAACTAATTTATATTGTGCAAGTGATTCGACTCCTTAAGGCATTGGTCTCTCAAATAATCTAATTGAATCGTGCTAATAATTATACTTACTTAACCAAGTTGCTAGGCCATTCAGTTGTCTTTCGAACTTGTCGATTCTCGACAAGTCTTTCATCCTCACATTTCATAGGGACTACCCCCTATAGCCTGCTACAGGGAGACAACTAGAACAAAGAGGGCGGGGATGAGAGTGACAACTCCTTCCCTGAGTCGTTGTCGCATTTACTTGTACAATTTGGGCGACAACATGGCTTATTGAAGTAAATTGTTACATATGCACACAATTAACAATCACCTGCTAATATACCCAATACACTTCCTTTCTATGTCACAAGGTTCGTCAAACTTTAACCTTGAGGTTTGAATTTTGGCGATCCTAAAAAAAAAATTTGAGGTACGGTGAACCTCATCGAATCTCATAGCCATTGACCAAGTCCATAAATCAAAACTCATAACTTGATGTCACTATTCAAGCTTGTAATTTATCCTTGTAGTTAATATGTCTGTGATAGCATTTATGATGTTTACTGATGTTGATTTCTTACTATTTTATCCTATAATTCATTTTAAATTAATATATGTGTATATATATAGACGAACCTAATGGTGAACCTCATCCAAGCCTCATCAAAAAATTTGAACTCAAACCGAACCTAATCATTTCCGAACTTGAACTCGAACCTGAACCATGTGACATTGCCTGCTGCAATTTGATGACGGGCTATTCCTCCAGCAAAATGATCTATAAATACCTATTCATTAGTCAATGAGATAATGGAACAAATGGCAATGGAAATTGATTGGAGCTTACTCCCATTTTCTTGTGGACTGGGTACTTCTACTGACACTTTCACAAAGATATCTTGAGAACAGGCAAGATGGTTGTGCCTAAGGGTTAGCAAACAAGATAGCAAGTAGCTCAAATATGATTATATTGGTAGTAGTGAAGTAAAAAAATATACAGGATGGTTTTAACTTTTATCATATAATCATATGACACATGAGACTCTACATGGAATGCTCCCTATGTTGAAATTGTAACTAGGCTTGGTCTTCATGATGTATATTTATCATTGATGTATTTATTATATTTTTGTCAAGCATGTTCTTCATGCTCGTGTCAAAGAAAAATTATTTGTATCATGTCCCATTTGGACATTTAAAAGAAGAAAAATTGATTTTAATTTTTGAATCTGTAAGTCCACAAGATGACCAAGTCGACCCTCCTTGGACAAGTTGGCCTAGCCCTCCAAGTGGCACCTATTTGACCCTCCTGGACAACTATATATTGGAGACTTATTTGACCTATTTGGAGCTCATTCACTCATCACAATTAGAAGTATCTTCAACATCTAGCAAAGAAAGAAGAAGCCGAGTTAGAAGAGAGAGGAGGCAAGTCAAAGACAAGAAGAATATTCCCTCGTTGACTAAAAATTTGACTCTATTACAACTTGCACGTGTGGATTGTTTTTTGTGGAAGAGGCCGAATTTTCTGAGGTTATTGCAGTCTGAATTTCAGACCCTAGTTGCAGGACCAAAATTTTCTTTGTTTGCCCAGATTGGAGCAGATTCGACCAATGTTGACTTTGACTTTTGGGGGTGACTTGAAGGAGGGTTTTACTTCGTATGTTGGTGGCAGTTTGGTATTGGTCTTGGCTTGGATATCTCTCATTTTGCTCAGATTCTATAAGGAAAGGATTGCTAGGTTGTCCCCTGTGGGTTTGCCCTGGCCATTGGCCTAACTTTTGGTGTCTCTTGTCTCATTGTGATCTTTATTTTTCTCGAATGATTGAACAAATGTATAATTTCTTGATGAAGAAGAATAAGAAGTAATAAGAATACATAATATTCACAAGTAATTATCAAGAAGAGGAATTAAGTGTTATACTACATTGCACTTGGTTTCTCAACATGGCATCAGAGCTAAGGTAAAGGAAGGAAGCTTGAAGATCACAATTTGTTAGCACTCTTGATTGAAGACATCTTTGTAGGAACTCTCTCTCTTCCTATGGCCAAGTACATAAAAGGAGGTCTCAAAACTCAGGATTCTTCTTGAATCCACCAAAGGATATATCACCACCTTTGTTTCAAAATTTTCTATATCCAAGGAAGTCAAGGATGAAAGTCACTATTCTGCTTTTATAGGTTCAATTGAAGATGAAAACATGTGGGTGATTGATAGTGGAGCTTCAAGGCATGTGACAGGTGAATGTGAACATCTCAACAATCTATTAAAAGGAAGCTCCTCTCACAAGGTCGAACTTGGAGATAAAAATAGCTATCTAGTTAAAGGAATTGGGTCTGTCTCTATCAAGTTGGAATCTGGTGGGAACATTCATCTCAACAACATCCTCTATGTTCTAGGTTTGAAAAAGAATTTACTTTCTATTTCATGTTTAGAAGATAAAGGAGTCAGGGTAAGATTTATTGATGTCAAGGTGGTTGTTTGGGCTAAGGTTTCTAGTATAGATAGTGCTAGGACTATTGGGATCCATGAGGGGAGGTTGTATATACTTCTAACTCCTCTTCCTCTAGCTTTAGTACACATTGACATCAATCCATGCAAATTATGACATAAAAGATATGGCCATCTTCATTATAAAATATTGCCCTCCTTGGTCAAATGGTTACAGGTATGCCCAAGATGAAAGAAGAACATGAAGGAGATTGTAAAGGGTGTGTTCTTGGCAAAAGTGTGAAGAAGTCATTTCCTTCCAGTGACTCAAGATCCAATGAAATTTTGGACCTAATTCATTATGATGTATGCAACCCAATGTCTGAAAAATCGCTTGGTGGTCATCTATACTATGTAACATTGATTGATGACTATTCTAGAAAGAATTGGATCTATTTCTTGAAGTCTAAAAATGAAGTGTTCTCTAAGTTCTAGGAATTCAAGGCCGAAGTTGAGAACATGACAGAATAGAGGATTAAGACCTTAAGATTTGACAATGGAGGTGAATATAAATCTAAAGAACTTGTAGATTTTTATAAAGAAGCTGGCATTAAGAGTGAGCTGATAGTTCCCTATAATTCTCAACAACATGGTGTAGCTGAAAGAAAGAATCGATTGATTGAAGAATGTGTAAGAGCCATGATACATGATTAAGATCTTCCCAAATTTCTACGGGTGGAAGCCTCAGTCGCTGCAATATACATTCAAAATAGAAGTCCCCACAAAATTCTTGGTGACATGACTTCGAAAGAAGCTTTTAATGGAAAAAACCCTAATGTTGATCATCTCAGAATCATTGGATGTTCGGTCTACATTCACCTTCCCAAGGACACGAGAAGGAAGTTAGATCTTGCAGGCATGGGAGGAATCTTCGTTGGTTACAATAATTCATCTAAAGCATACAAAATCTACTTCAAAGAACAATGTTGCATTGAAGTAAGGAAAGATGTCACATTTGATGAAGGCATTGCATACAAATTCCAAGGATATCCCCATCGACTCTGATGAAGAAGAAGGACTTGTCTTTCCGAGTGAAGATAAAGGTTACTTGGGAGCGGGAGTAGGGAGCAACGTTTTCAAAAGCTCCCAGTTTAAGAGCGAATCAGGAGTGACTTTTTATATAATATATATTTTTATATATTTTGATGCATATATGTCTACAAACGCATGTAGAATGATGAGTTAGATATAAAAAGCATAAAAACATGGATTGAACCATATAGCATTAATCATCTAGAAGCTATAATCTTCATCAACCACATTCACAAGTTAGTAACATACAACATATCAAGTCTCAAGATTCATCAATCTTAAAGATTCAAGCTTTCAAAATTCAATATATAACATTTATCATCATTGATTACTAAAGTTGTAACCATTACCATTACCAAGTAACCAAACGATAACAAAGAGTATCTAACATGAAATGAAATGTTTCAACTTTCAACTTTCACAAAGCATCATATGATATATTCATAATTCATTACCAATGAGCTATAATTGTCAACTTCAAACTTAAATTGTCATATATTGTTTACAAAAAATATCATAATAAATATGAAAGAGTCAACAATTATAAAAACTACTAGAAACTAGAAAAGACAAGTAAATCCATTATCTACTGCTTCTTGTGGCCCTTGCCATGAGAAATGCCTAATTTTTAGGAAGGTTGTGGTAGTCTACTAGGAGTCTCCTCCCACATAGTCAGACGACCAAAACCAGAAGGCACATGACCTCCACGTGAGGATGTAGATGCTGATGGAGGTGGTGGAAACAAAGGCAAAGATTGTGGAACTCGAGCACTGCTACTAGATGATGGGGGTGGCATGGCTGTGGTTGCTTCATCATCATCTTTCAAAAGTTCCGTTTCCAATTCTTCTAGATGTAGAGCACCATCCTCCAAATTATCTTCCTCTGGGTTGCTGTCCCAAGTTGTATATGATGTATCATCACTAGCCTGATCACAATAATGACTCAACAACCTCAATTTGTAGCGCACATAAACCAAGCTTTCTGCCCAGTTTTCATTGAGTTTGTTTCTTCTCACATTATGGATGAAGCTATAGGCGCTCCAATCTCTTTGTAGAAGAAGTATTTACAACTTCTGAAAGCACTTTTTTTGCGAATTTTGGCAAAAGTCCTTGGTCGCCATACACGTACCACCATGTGATAGCATCAAATCTATCCCTATCTTCCATTGCATGCAAAGAATCAAACACTCCAGCGCTAGTGAAGTATTTGCCTAATTCAAGATGCAATTTAGCACACTCCTTTCGTTAGGGACCAACTTTTCTAATGCCGTCATATACCCATTTTGTACCTCTGGATCTGTATGGCTTTTGGCCCTAAGCTCACCCCCAGGTGCAATTTTGCCCAACCAAGATGGAGAGTAGTATTTTGTTGTAAGGATATACGCCATGGCATGTAGTGGAACATTAAATTTATCCCACCATGCACACACAAAATTGTAAATAATATCATACAAGTTGGGATCTTTTTGCTGAACAATATCTTTTATTTGCCTCAAAATGTTATCCATCTGCTCATGTAAAAAATAGGCTTGGTGTATTGCAAAACTTCCCTCATACGTGCCCAAAACAAACCATCAAGTGCAATGTCCTCCACCTCTTCAAAACCTTGCCTGTCAACCACGGTTGGAGCCCTGTCCTTTAATTACTTTCCAGTGTTGACTTGATACCATGCTATCCAATGACTCTCTTACCTTCAAAAGGCGCCTGAAGGTGAGGTAATAACTGGCAAATCTAGTCTTCTCAATCTTCAACAACTCCAAACTTGAGTGACTGCAGAAAAGCCCATGGGTATTGCTATGATTGGTAATAAATCTTATCATTCTCTTGCCTCTCTTGTACAAATCACCAATCCATTTGTATTGTTGGTTTTTGTTCTTAATAATATCATGCATCAAAAGATTCATTGTGTGAACCAAATTCCCAAACCAAAATATGTTGGGGTATCTATCCTCAATAATTTCTCCGACTGCCTTACAATTAGAAGCATTATCAATGTTGACTTGGATGATATTGTATGGCCCAATACTTTCAATTGTTTGAAGTAATGGTTGTGCAATGTTGATGGCAGTCTTGAACTTTTCTGAGTAATCATATGTTGAAAGGAAGACTGCACCACTTGTAGGCACAACAACAACACTTATCAATGGCTTGCCTTTTACATTTGTCCAACCATCAGATACAATGGATACCCCATGGCCATTCCTAGAATTTGTCATTTTACCCAAAGCACGTGCTATTTTTGCTTTTCCATGATCAAGTCCCATGGTTCTAGCCTTGTCATACCCATGGCTCTTGTATCCTTTGGGGGCATCATTAATGGCAGAAACCATTTCATGCCAATAAGGTGAGCGAAGAACATTGAATGGTATCCCACATGCATAGAGAAACCGGTAATTTTTGAATCCACATCATTCCTACACCCTTTGTCAAGGAAATCTGATATGGTTCTATGTCTTAAAGGGATGTTTGCTCTAGAGTTCTTAGTCTATGTGATTGTGGGCTCGTGGTGTCATGTTCAAAGTCAGCCTTTGATCTTTTAGATTTGTATTGGGCTTCCTCCTCTTCCCTAATGTATTTGGCTCTTTGATGTTGTGACACACTTACAAAAGTTTTGTTTCCTATTTGTTTATTTCCATCCCATGGCATTTTCCCACAGATATGCTTTCTGGCACGAGTGTATGAACCTTAGTGTTTTTGCAATGAAGGCATGTAAATTTAGTGGTTCCACCCGCTTTCTCTGTTGCAGACCTAGAAACATATTGCTATAATGGGGTTTGGTCTGGTTTGGTTTTTGTGCCCTCATCATCTCCACTCTCATTATCCTCCTCCTCCTTGTTGAAGAATCTAGGGCAAGTGAAGTTAATGTGATTCTTCTTGTCATGATAACTATTTGTGAGGTTCTTTTAACTTTTCTTATTAGTACAATCTTTACTTATTATTAGAGTGTGTCTGCTTAGTTCATCAAATAGCTACCAAAATCAAAAGAGACGAGAACACAAGATTTTTGGCTTTTTGCCAGGGCCAAAACCTCTCACTCTTTGAGAGGAAAACCCATACAAAATTCTCCTTAGAGAGATTCCAATTGACGAATACCAAGACCTGGACCCTTGACCTATTAAGCCACTCCAAGACCAAGACACTAATCCTCTTTTTGACACTGTTGAGATCATCATCATCACTGCTACTATACAGAGTTCAATTTCATCATTGAGGCCATTGCAATTGTACCTTCACCGAGATCATAGTTGCGCCTTCTCTGAGATTATTACTGTACCTTCACTGAGATCACTGAGATCATCTCTGCAACCTTTCCTGACATTATCATTGCGTCAACGAGGTCACTATACTAATCTTATCTTCATCATGATCTTGATTTCATGTCTTCATTGATATACAAAGATCATGGTTATTATGTCAAGATCATGACTTAAGTCAAGAGTGTATTTTCTGAGAGATCATTGTCATATTGAGACAAAGTATGTCGAGAGTGTATTGTGGAATCACTGTTATGTCGACACAGAGTATTATGAGTGTGTATTACCTCTATAAATATACCGAGATCATGACTGGATGCCGAGACAGAGTGTGATGTGCTTCCTTATCATTCTTGATATGCTAAGACAAGACAGAGATTGTGTTTAGAGCGACTTCATTGAATATGTCGAGATTGTACCCATTCGAGAATTATACTTTAATGCGGATCACAAATTGCAGAGGCTTTCGATGCCTTCAGACATGTACCCATTCAAAAATCATCCTGTGATAGTCCTTCAAAGATCTCAGACTAATTCGAGTTCTTTTCCCATGAAATTTCAGTGGCATTACTGTTCTCATCCAAGTTGCAGAGATGTATGCGAAGATCTGTTTTAATGTGATTACTCTAGTTGTGTATATATAGTTGTCATGTCTCCATAGTAGGCCGACTTGACCCATTGAAAGGTGTGTCATTTATGCAAGCCGACTTGTCTGCTTTCACTTCGTTTTGTTGGCCGACTTCATCAAGAGTGATTGTGCTTGTCATTGGAGGGCTTTTTGACTCTAGTATACATTAGGTTGACTTATATTCATTACATGCATGCTCAAGAAGAGCTCTTTAACATGACTTTGACTCTTTGACTTTCCTAGACCTATGTAATGAGCAAGAAACTCATTACAAGAATAATATTTCTTTTTTTTGATAAGTACAAAGTTCAAAATTACATTTGTAAATATCGAACCTAGTTACACTTTCTTCAAAACTCCCTCTTAACTAGGGAGGTATTTATAAGGGTACTTGGTCATTCTCAATCTGAAGAATTTCTCATAAGAAGAATTGGATTGGTAACCTCTGTTATAGCATCATAGTAACCAACATTGTTTCCACAGCAAGGCCTTGACTGACAACTATATCTCTTATTAGATCAGAGCACAATGTTGGCGAGACTAATGACCATAGACACCTTCATCATTGTCTCTCAAGGTACATACCCACCTGGGTGTTCACTGAGTATGACCTTCTAGGACTATTCTTATCTTGGGTTCCCAACCCTCAAAGAATGTCGGTCCTTTTGCCTACTCTTATCTTGGATGCCCTACACATCCTCAAAGAGCATCAGATGCCAGATGATTACCCAATCCTCTATTCTTTCTTCCCAAGTGAAGACAAGAATGTTGTGTCTATCACGTGTCTACATTTCCATTCATGGCCTTCACCTAGACTTACGGTTGTTAATCCTAGTCTAGTGCATGACACATGAAATAGAAAAACACAACTGTCACTCCTTTTTAATCAGGGGTGATCTAATCCAAGCTCCCTCTTGATCAGGGACCTGTTAGAGCTCCCTCTTAGCTAGGGACTCTTTTGTACGTCAACAACTTCTTCTTCGTGGGTCCTTCAGTTGTTTGATCAACTTCTCTCCTTGATGTCATGAAATTCAGTTGAGCTTCTTCCTTGTAGGGCAACAACCATCGATCACTTTCCTTCTTGGTTCGTCATGTCATTTCTCTCTTCATGGAAGGTGACCTTCTTGGTACATATCTGGAACCTTCTTCATATGGCTACTTCTTTTCTCTTCATGCTTCTTTCAGGAGTTTCCATCCATCGCATGAATGCTAGTTGTCCTTGTACTTACAACTTTTGTTTCGGTAGCTCTGCATGAACTCTTCCAGATATTATTCAAGAAATCAAAGCATAACATTAAATCAAATCGTACCTTTCGAGATGACTCTTCATCATGACATATTTCTGTAGGTATCAGCATCTTGCATACATGTTGACACATTTCCCAAAGATATACATTGTCAAGGGTCTCTATCTTTTCCAGACTTCCATCAGAGTCTTCTTATCTTTCAGTTATATTTCCTAGTCAACTCTTCTTGGTCTTTTGGATGTTGATTGCCTTCATCATGGTTGCATAGCTCACGATCTCTTCCTTCCTCACACATTTCATTCTCAGGGGTTTCTAATCAAAGTTCTGTAATCGTATTTAATCACCTCATACTTTATATGGGGACATATTATGTTGATTTCATCTATTGTGACTTATGCCTTTCTGCATTCTTTCAGAGGAGGAGATCCTTTTTTCCCTGATCATGCTTCTCAAGATAGAAGTATTGATCCACGTTACCTGCAACCATACGACATGACATTATACAATTTAAACATAGGCATACATACCTCATTTTACCATTAAGTCATCTAGGCTTCTTCCAACAACTTCATTGATTGAAGTGTCTTCAACCCCTTGATCTGCTTCTTTTCTTATGTCGTCATAACGTCATCCATGAATTCCATAAGTTGGAGTTCTTGATGAAACACTTGCTTCCTCTCTAGATTAGTGAATCCTCTGATAATGATTCCATCAGAGAATCTTGAGGATCTTGCATATCCCCATCTGGAAGATGTTTCCTTTTTGACTTGATGTATGATGAGACCTGTCCTGGATGACTTCTTCCTTTCCTTCAATGACCAGTGAGGTTCTCAAGAGTTATATCCTTCATGTTTGACTGTCATGGATTTTATCCTTCATGATTCCTATGGTGATGCCATGAGCTCTTGCTTCTAATGCTCCAATGATGCATCTTAATATCATGGTCATATCTAAAGATATAGAAGCTTATGTTAGGACCCTTTTTTGTGAGGGAGGCTATCTAATCATAGTGGAGATCTGTTGCTCCCTCTTTCCCTGGCCCTTTTCTTCAACTTCCTCCATCTTTTCACAATCTTTCCATAACACTGTTTTGTCTTGCTTATCAATTAGAACAATGATGATTATCTTCTTATAATCTTTCCCAAATCTCTCAATTGAGATCTCATGAAGATATTCCTTCATTCTTTGATACCTTCAACCAGGTCTAAGTGATATGACCTTATTCACTGCATTTCATATATCTCTTTTATGTCTCCTTTCTTGCTATGTAGGGATGAGAGGACCTTAAGAGTCCCTTCACATGAATTCAAAGGAGACCTTTTTCTTGATGTGTTCACTGACTTCTTTTATCTATTAGGATTATGACAATCCTCCTAATTTCATGCAAGGAATTTTGATGATCTATCCAACCCATAGATCTCCTTGCAATCATGAAGTCAATTAACCAAACTTGATTATAAAAATGAAAGGTACTTGACAAGTGAAGATGAACTTTTCTACTTGATTGCCTTGATGCTTGTTGGAGAAATGTATTGGAGTTTTCCTCTTGGATGATCTTCTCTTTGATGGAAAGCCTTTCTTCAATGGAAAAGGTTGCTCCTTTTGATGAGGATGCTCTGCTGCTTTCCTTCGATGATTTTCTTCTAGGGCAAGGAAATGATCCTTGCTTTTATAACCTTGAAGATGATGACAATGCTTTTTCTTCTTCAATATGCTTTGCCTTCTTTTGTGGATAAGGATTGCTGCTAGGGTTTCAACTTTATCCAAGCTGATGTGATCTTCATTTTGAAATCCTTCGAGCTATCTTGTTTTGTAGACATCTTGATGAGGGTCTTGGTGGCCTTTTGATGATGATTGTGGAGACATAAGTTCTTGTTGTTGTAGACTGTCTCCTTGATTGCATAGACAAAAACCCTTGCTGATGTAGACTGTTGTTGTAGATTGCTAGGGTTTGATCAAGATCAGGGTTTATTTCTTTAATGCAGATCTTGATGTCCTTCAGCTTGCTTTGATGTCCTGCTAGAAACTTGATCCTTGAAATGTCTCTTTCTGCCCTTCCTTTGATTGTAACCATAGCTCTAATAACATGTTGAGGAATCTAGGGCAAGTGAAGTTAATGTGATTCTTCTTGTCATGATAAGTATTAGAGTGTGTCTGCTTAGTTCATCAAATAACTACCAAAATCAAAAGAGACGAGAACACAAGATTTTTGGCTTTCTGCCAGGGCCAAAACCTCCCATTATTTGAGAGGAAAACCCACACAAAATTCTCCTTAGAGAGATTCCAATTGACGAATACCAAGACCTGGATGCTTGACCTATTAAGCCACTCCAAGAGCAAGATACCAATCCTGTTTTTGACACTGTTGAGATCATCATCATAACTGCTACTATGCAAAGTTCAATTTCATCACTGAGGCCATTGCAACTGTACCTTCACCGAGATCATAGTTGTGCCTTCTTTGAGATTATTATTGTACCTTCACTGAGATCATCTCTGCAACCTTTCCTAAGATTATCATTGCGTCAACGAGGTCATTATACTGATTTTATCTTCATCATGATCTTGATTTCATGTCTTCATTGAGATACAAAGATCATCATCATAACATTGTTTTTGGGACCATGGTTATTATGCCGAGATCATGACTTAAGTCAAGAGCGTATTTTTTGAGGGATCATAGTCATACTGAGACAGAGTATGTCGAGAGTGTATTGTGGAATCACTGTTATGTTGAGACAGAGTATGTTGAGCGAGTATTACCTCTTTAAATATACAGAGATCATGACTAAATGTCGAGACAGAGTGTGATGTGCTTCCTTATCATTCTTGATATGCTAAGACGAGACAAAGATTGTGTTTAGAGTGACTTCATTGAATATGCCGAGACTGTACCCATCCGAGACTTATACTTCTTTAATGCGGATCACAAATTGCAGAGGCTTTCGATACCTTCATATCTGTACCCATTCAAAAATCATCCTGTGATAGTCCTTCAAAGATCAATTTCAATGGCATTATTGTTCTCATCCAAAGTTGCAGAGATGTATGCGAAGATCTATTTTAATATGATTACTGTAGCAACGTATATATAGTTGTCATATATCCATAGTAGGCCGACTTGACCCATTGAAGAGGTGTGTCGTTTATTCAAGCCGACTTGTTTGCTTTCACTTCGTTTTGTTGGCCGACTTCATCAAGAGTGATCGTGCTTGTCATTGGAGGGCTTTTTGGCTCTAGTATACATTAGGTCGACTTATATTCATTAGATGCATGCTCAACAAGAGCTCTTTAACATGACTTTGACTCTTTGACTTTCCTAGACCTATGTAATGAGCAAGAAACTCATTACAAAAATAATATTTCTTTTTCTTGGTAAGTACAAGGATCAAAAGTACATTTGTAAATACCGAACCTAGTTACACTTTCTTCAACACTCCTCACCAAGGTACTCCTCTCTAGGGATTTCACATCCACCACTACCCACTTCTTCATCCTCTTCATCACTCCTCCTTCTGCTCCTCAACACCATCATAACAAAAACAAGGAACCAACATCAAGTGAATGCCAAGCCATATAGCCATGATGTTTGAAGTTTTGAACTTTGGTGGAGTTATATTTTTTTGCCTGCAATAAAATGGACGAATGGGAATGGGAAAGAGAGAAGAGAACATTTTCATTTAACAATGAACATATAAAAACCACAAACACTAGATTAGAGTCTAGATCCTACCTTTTTGGCCTTCAATCCCAAGCTCGAATCTCCCTTGCAAGCTCCTCAGGCTCCCGAGCAACCCTTTCAATCTTCCTCCTCAACTCAAGCTCCAATTCCAAAAGCCCTCTCTTGCTCTCTCAATATCCAAATGGTGAATTGTGGGAGGGGAGGAGGGTCTTTTATTTCTTTTGGCCCCTCTCCTCTCTGCAAAACCCCACCGTGTGGCCGTGCCTTTTTCACCCATGGGGAGTGAACGAGAGCGGTCAGGGAGCGAACGCTCCCTGAATACTCCCTCGTTCGCTCCCGAAAAACCAGGTAGCATTTTTTTGTTAAGGGAGTACGAGCAAAATTCAGGAGCGCACTCTCGATGTCGCTCCCGATCCGCTCTCGAGCGGAGCGTGCTTCAAGAGCAGGTTCGGGGGGGGGGGGGGGCACTCCCCCCGCAACCCTGGTGAAGATAATCCAAGACAAATTAATCCTCTAGAACCCTCAACCGATCATCATGAAGAACTAGAAGGACCAAGTGAACTTGTGGACCCTATTATCATTCCAAAAACCAGAAAGAGACTTGCTTGGCTTAGAACAACATTGCAAGAAGTTGAAGGACATGCGGCTCCAAGTGGAACATTTAGAAACAGTAAGAGACCCAAAAGGTTTTTTTGTTATGCATCATTTATGGCCTTGCTCATTGAATTAGAACGCTCTAATTATGAAAAGGCTGCTGAATAACAAGTATGGAAGAATGCAATGATGGAAGAAAATCAATAATGAAGAATGATGTTGGGAAATCGTTCCTAGACCAGAAGGTAAAACTCTTGTGACTTCCAAGTGGGTTTATAAGATTAAGCATGCAGTTGATGGAAGTATTGACAAATACCATGCAAGATTTGTGGCTAGAGGATTCTCCCAACAGAGGGAGTTGACTATGATGAAACTTTTTCTCCTACAACTAGATACACAACAATTAGAACTCTTATTTCTATTGCAACTTCTATGGGATGGAATATACATAAAATGGACGTGAATATTGATTTTCTTAATGGCACAATTGATGAAGAAGTATATATAGAACAACCTCAAGGATTTGAGGTCCATGGGAAAGAATCCCATCTCTACAAATTAAAGAAAGCTCTATATGGTTTAAAACATGCTCCTAGAGCATGGTATGCTCGTATGGATGCCTATTTGATAAGACTTGGTTTCGTCAAAAGTATTGCAGATTTGAATCCATACATGAAAGTAGTAAAGAATGAACCAATGATCATATTGCTACATGTGGATGACTTATTAATAACAAGCGTACAACATCTTATTTTGTAGTGTAAGAAGGAACTAGCAGCATAATTCAACATGAAGGATCTTGGATTGATGCACTATTACTTGGGACTTGAGGTTTGGCAGAAACCTGGCGAAACCTTTCTTGGTTAAGGAAAATATGTGATCAAAGATCCTACAAAAATTTGGGATGATGGATTGTAAGTCAATGGCAACTCCAATGATAACCAATCGAAAAAGCTGAGAACTTCAGATTCAAATCTTGTTGATCCATCATCATACAAGTAACTGATTGGTTCTCTGATCTATTTAGTGAATACCCGACCAGACATCTGCTTTACTGTAAATGCTTTAAGCTAGTTTCAGATGGTGCCCAAACATGATCATTGTGTGGCAACAAAGCACATCTTGAGATATCTCCATGGTACTATGCATCATTGTTTGAGATATGTTGCAGGAAATGAGATTTGATTATTAGGTTACACTGATTTTGATTGGGCTGGCAGCACTGATGATGGGAAAAGGACAACTAGTGGTTGTTTTTGTTTGGGATCTGCTATGGTTTCTTGGATGAGAAGAAAACAAGATTTTGTTGCACTAAGCACTGCTAAAGCTAAATTTATGGCAGCTAGTGAAGTTAGTCGTGAAGAAGTTGGCTCCATAAATTACTTGCTGATTTGTTTGAAGGAGTGCTGGATTGAACCATAATACTTTCTGATAAATTGATAATCAAAGTTGTATAAAGTTGTTAGAGACCCTGGTCTTTCATGCAAGGTCGAAGCACATTATGATAAAGTACCACTATATTCGAAACATGGTGTAGGATGGAGCCGCGAAGCTACAATATATCTCCACTGACGAACAAGTAGCTGATGTATTGACGAAGTCCCTTCCTGAGGGAAAGCATGCGCATTTTTGAGACAAGCTTGGACTTGTGGATAACTCCTCCAAGATCGAGAGGGAGTGAGGATGGACACCTTAGTTTCTCCATGTGTCATGCACTGTGACTAGGACTAACACCCTATGTCAAGTACATGTACCCAGATAGGGAGAATGGTAGATTGGATAAGCATTTTGGACTTCTTGTGTCATGTACTATGGCCGATTAGGATTAACACCCTAAGTCAAGTACATTGACCCGGTTTAAGAATGGGTCGATGGATCGACATTTCCTTGTGACAAGTAGGAAATGGTCTTGTGGAGGACATACTCTAGTGAACCTAGGTGGAGTATGTGCCTCAGAGAGGCAGTTGTGTGGTGTCCTATTTAATGCCTCCTAGCATTGTGCTCTGATTTGGTGGAGAGATAAAGCTTACTTGTCAAGGCCTTGGTAATTTGACAGTGCTGGTTATTATGATGTTATCATTGGTGATGCTTATCAATTTGGATAATTTCTTATAAAATATTTCAACTTGAGAATAGCCTTGATGAGTTATTATGATTCATGAATAACTCCCTACTTAAGAGGAAGTGTTGAAATTATAATTAGATTAGGTCTTCATAATGTATTTTTATCATTGATGTATTTATTATATTTTTTCAAGCATGGCTTTCATTTTAATTTTTGAGCCTATAAGTCCACAAGATGCCCAAGTTGGCCCTCCTTGGACAAGTTGGCCTACCCCTCCAAGTGGCACCTATTCGACCCTTTTAGACAGCTATATATTGGAGATGTATTCGACCTATTTGGAGCTCATTCATTCATCACAACAAGAAGTATCTTCTGCACCTAGCAAAGAAGGAAGAAGCCGAGTTAGAGGAGAGAGAAGGCAAGTCAAAGACAAGAATATTCCCTCGTTGACCAAAATTTTCACTCTATTATAGCTTGCACGTGTGGACTGTTTTCTGTGGAAGAGGCCGAATTTTCTGAGGTTATTGCGGGCCAAATTTCGGACCCTAGTTGCAGGACTGAAATTTTCCAAGTTTGACCAGTTGGAGCAGATTTAACCAGTGTTGACTTTGACTTTTGGAAGTGACTTGAAGTAGGGTTTGACTTGGTATCTTGGTGGCAGTTTGGTATTGGTCTTGGCCTGGATATCTCTCATTTCAATCTGATTCTATAAGGAAAGGATTGCTGGGTTTTCCCTTTGTGGGTTTTGCCCTAGCCACTAGCCTAATTTCTGGTGTCTCTTGTCACATTTTGATCTCTATTTTTCTTGAATGATTGAACAAATGTATAATTGCTTGATAAATAAGACACAAGAAGTAATAAGAAGACATATAATATTCACAAGTAATTATGAAGAAGAGGAATTAAGTGTTAGACTACATTGCACTTGGTTTCTCAACACCCTAAACTGCTTTTTCACCAACTACTGTATTGCTATATTAAGTTCCAATGCTTAAATTTATAGGCCATCATGTCAGTGGAAAATTATGCATCTTAGCCTATTTTTCATATTTATTGTTTGTCTGAGTCATTTGAGAAGAATAAACGCATGAGAAAAGAATTGCAACTTAGAGAATTCTGTAGAGTTCAAACAGTGTTTTTCTGGAGAAGGCATTGTTCCATATATGGCAGCTATAAAATAAACATCTCTCTTACTCGTTAATGTGAAAGAATTTTTCCTACCCACAGAATTTTTGGATGAATAAACCCTTATTTGTATGCAGGACTGTGAAGAAAATCCAAGTAAAGATGCCTACGAAGAGATACACCAATCCTATGCAGAACTTGAACCAGCATACTTGAAATTCCTAGCGGAAAGTGGGCTGAGTATGTCTGGTTACTGGAGGGGTGGAGTCCCTTCCAATGCTCCGGAGGAGAGTGTGGGAAACACAACACTTGATTCTTTCAACAATTGACTAAGTTCCCAGAAGCTTAGTTTGGGTGTGAAAGTGTATTATATATCGGCATACTGCTATCAAATTCAAAGGGGTGAAGATTTAGGATTGAAAAGAGCATCTGGAAAATGATGGCTGTAAAGGGTAATGTTTCAAACTGATGTGTGTTTTCTTGAATTCTCTCCCTGTTTTAAAAAGATTTCCAAGTAATTTCAGAGTGATCAGCATGTATCTTGTCTATTCTTCTTTCTTTTCTTCTTGCTTAAATCCATTCTTCATTAATTATATGTTGTGAAAATAAAGCCTGAAAAACTCTTGGGAAGAGTTGGATTTGATCCCAGGTGCATTTCGTGTGCGTTTACAAGGTACCGTTAACTGAAAAGGGTCGTCTTGACTCCTTACTAAAGGAAATGTTTTTTTGGTTAACCGAAGGATGACTCGCTCTTCATGATACTTAGTTTGAGGTCTGAGATATGAGATATTGAGAAGTACACCATATTAGCTGTTTCTGATGAGAATATAGCGAAACATTGTTTTCACTAGAATAGTGGCTGGCTTGAATATAAAGAGATCAATGAATCCTCACAATACGTCGATGTTTTGAAACAAGAGGAATGAGGAACGAAGATCATCAGAAAGCTGTATGGGCAGTAGATATGGTTTAAAATCAGTGAATTAATACGTCACAATAACATGCGGGTTCTTTATGTCTAATTGTAGCAGATTCCCATCGATGTTTTGAAACAAGAGGAATGAGGAACGAACATCATCGGAAAGCTGTATGGGCAGTAGATATGGTTTAAAATCAGTGAATCAATGCGTCAAAATAACATGCAGGTTCTTTATGTGTAATTGTAGCAAATTCTAGTTATAATTACTTTAATCTTTAATCTGTGTAACAAACATGGGCCTTCTTCATTCCCAGCGCTGCCATCAAGATAGTACAGTTTGAATGGGTTTAATGGAATGGGTTTAATGGTTAAGAGCATTTGTTTCTTCTTAAAAGGTCACACGTTTAAATCCAGAGGGGTAGAGTATACACATCTCCATAGATTTTAGCATTAAAATCAAGACACACCTCTTGTCCAGTAAACAAAGAGAATCTTATACACCAATTTGATGTCTGGCTTGACAATAACCTTAAAATTAAATTATTATTATTAAAATATACAATATTGTGTAGCGTTAGATGAAATCACTTAATAAATTAGCTTATTATTATTCATAACCTTAAAATTAAATTATTATTATTAAAATATACAATATTGTTATTATTATTAAAATATACAATATTGTGTAGCGTTAGATGAAATCACTTGATAAATTAGCTTATTATTATTCTTAAAATATACAATATTGTATAGTGTGAGATGAAATTGAAATAACTAGGAGGGATGAGTGTCCACTTGATGATAATGGGTTTAAACTTCAATGTAAGTATATTGAAAGTTTCGCTTGGTCATGACATGCAAAATTTGAAAATGAAGAGTCAGTTCTATGTATAGGCCATTTATGGTAGTGAACCAACTGGATACTGAATGTAACAAACAATTACTGTGACCGACGTTCGTGTCTATGCAATTTCAAAAGTATATGCTATTGTATGTATATATTGCTTATACTAATACAGTATGATGTGTACATTTTATTAGTGTTTATTCAATGCCTATGAGATATTTGCCTTAAATCATTAATTTATTTAATTAGCCATTATATATATATGATATATATATATATATATATATTTTAAATGTTATGTATTGATGATTATAGGAGACATTTTTATTCTATATTCATGGTTGCATTTGTTAAATTTGTTTACCCAGATTCCACTGATTAAAATTAAGGTTATAAACATTGTCATTTGCAAAAAAAAATGAGGGTCTTGACATCAGAAACAGATTATAGACTTTGGAAACCAACACAAGAAAAGTCATAAACATGAAAAAATCAGAAATAAATTCATTTTTATTTTTAATATTAAATAGAAACCAATAATATCAAATAATCTCATTGACACATATATATAACAGAAAAATTGATATATAAAATGTACAAATCTTAGATACCAAATGGTCTTGTGTGGGTGTGTGGGCGAGCAAGTTGGAGGGGAAGTTTTTTGGGATTCATATTGATTAGGTTTCTGCTTCTAGAATTGTCATAATAGAATACTTGTCTAAGATGAGAAAGAGATCGATATATAAGATGTATAAGTACCAAATCAAATTGCATGGGTGCATGGGTAGGAAAATGGGAGCGAGAAGCATTGTGGAATCTACATTGATTAGGTTTCTACTTTTAGATTTGTTGACACAAAATCTTTATTATATGTCTTCAAATTGATGGTAAAAAAGTAAAACCTTTCCAGGGAAATTAGTATGATATGTTTAAATTTTATTGCATACCATGTTTGCCAATGTAAGTAGACCCCCTTTTGAAACATGCTGCATTATTAGAAAATATTCTTGAGATCTGTGATTTTGCCATTTAAAATGTCACGAATTGATAGCCACGCATTGATTCTTAGATCAGATTTAAGATGAATGTATTCATGGACCTCAACTTTCTTCTTTTGTTGAACCTCTAGTGTGGATAGGAATTGAGGAATATTTGACATCTAAAATGGAGTCCACAAAAAATAAACTAGTAGAGAATAACATCAAAGAAAGGTTTGAACATCTCTCTTCAAGAAAAGCAATTGAAATAGATACTTCGGGAAATTGGTGTCTTTTGTCTTTAAAGAACTTATTAGTGGAGGGTAACAATAAATAAAATTTTCAATAACCCTTTGCAACCATAGTTATTGAAATTGATAGTCTATTCATTCATATCCTCATTAGACATTCAATGGAAGAGAAAAATGTGAGGTTCATGAGGATCTTCTTTGTGTCTTTCCAACAATACTTCAAAATTGAGGAAACTATGAAATTCAATGGCATGTTAGTAAAGAAAAACTTGTATCTCATAAATTCTAAATCAAATGGTAAACTGAAAAACAAAATAAATAAGCACAAAGGATGTTGGTAAAACAAAATAGAGTTATAAAATCATTGCAGAACACATTAACAATTGCTAAAAAAAAAGACAAACTATAAGTGGAAAATCCTTGCATAAATCTAAAAGAAAAACTATTTACAAGGTATTATTTAACAAGTACCTAGAAAAATGAAAACCATGGATCAATCCATAGTCCATTACAAGTCTTTGATGGCAAATAAAGGCTTGATGGGGCCTCGTAAAATTGATGATTTTTTTTTATTTTTTTTTATTCTAATTCCCCAATATATGCATACAAAATTAATCTCAATCAGATTTGACCTTTTTATTGATTGTTTTTTTACATCTTGTTTTCTCCAATAAGTTGTGATTTATATAAATGTTGTGATGCCAAGATCTTTTGAAGGTGTTCTTTTTGAGAATGTTTGGATATCACAATTTGTTGTAAACATTGACAATAAATTGTTGATGATGAATAAGGTCATATCATTTCTTTATTCTATGATATTGATAGCAATTTTCTTGTTTGTTTACTTAGATTAGACTTACTAGAATTAGGAATGACAATTTTCAATATGAGCACCTTCAACTCCTATCCTCAAGGATGCTCTACATGATTTTGTAGAATAACATTAGGAATATAAACTAAGATATCCCTTATATAACATTGCACATAATACATAAAAGTAGTGACATTGATTGTTGATGTAGAGCATCAATACAACCATGGCAGAAGTATGCAAAGCATGTGCTTAATTGCACCAAGAGATCTAGACAGGCTTGCTTTCATGGTGATTAGAAAACACAAACACATGAGCAATAATTAATGTTTGCCAAAAGGATGTTAATATGCCAACTTGCACAATTGTGAGTACTATGTTTAGGTTCCTCTCACTAATGTAATAAAAAAACAATATGGAAGTTATGGGGACCACTAATTGAGGGATTTCACTATTACCAACTAGAATGGGAGCTTTTTATTGCAATATTGTGGAGAACATTGTTCATTACCTCTCATAGAGTAATTAGAAATGTCTTTAAACAAAGGAAACTAGCAAAAAATTATGGAAATGCATAGATTTTAGCTCTCCAATATTGTATTATGCTACTCATAGGGATCACCTTGACCACTTAGAGGGGAGGGGTCAAGTGATGAAACAAGAAAAAGGGTGCCATGTTTGGCACTAACCTAACCAATCATTGGCATAAGCGAAGTCCTCATTGGGTCCCTACCTTCAAAACAAGGTGTCATTGAAAGGGAGATCAATTATTTGTGAGTACTATGTTCAATATCATGTATGTGAGGAGCTCTCAATATCTTGGTTTATTATTTAACTTTTCGTCTATAATTATAAATGGTAAGCATTGATTTTGCACCAAGGAAGGAGATTGATGTACTTCAGAGAGGATTGAGTTGTTCCTAGCAAGAGTTATTGTCATGCATACATGATAAGGATATTTCTCAATATTTGATGATGGTTGATTTTGTGTTATAGAAAAGTTTTATTCTCAAGAATTTTCCTTATAGTCAATATACATTGAGTTGTTGGAGAGAGGCTTCATTACATCATTGCCCCCTCTAATTCTCAGTAGAGACTGTGGTTGGTAGTTTAGAAAGGATTGTATAAACGACTATCTTATGTTTAAGGACAATGTGTGTTTTGTTTGTCTATAGATCTATACAGAATGTTTAGGTTTCGACTTGCATTATGCACCGTAGAAAGGGGCACTTCTTTCTTTTTATTTTCATCATTGATGCATGTATCTATTACAAATGGCCAATTAAACAAAAGGTTGTTGCCTAAGGACCAAGGGAAATCTATTTGGTACAAGTTGAATTAAATTCCTTTATTTTTGGGTGTTGGTTACTTGATAGATCAATTGAGCTATTCACTTTCCATTACATAATTTTTCCAAAAGATGAAGTTGTACTTTATATATTGAGATGGAAAGTAAAGCTACAGTTGCATGTGTTGAAGCACTTGATGAAATGAAATGGTCCACTAAACAATGCACTTAGTCTATCTATCAAATCTAAACCTAAGTAACAACCTCCTCCCACATCTACCCAAGTAACTGGCCAACCAAGGTAAACATGTGACGAAGAGTTACTATGATATGATTCAACTCCCTATGTCTCAATTAAGGAAGTGGAACCAATGGAACAAAACCAACCTGACCTTTTACACATGCAACAAAACCCCCATGAGCCATCCAACACATCCAAGTGACCAACCCCTGAGACAAACTGACATTTTGCTGCATTAAAGCCTCAGTCACTCCCTTGAGATGGGCATGCACGTGACTGGGAACCTCCAGTTGCTCCCACAACAAGGCATCCCTGGGATTAGAGAATTTTCCAGGTAGTTCTATGCCAACAACTCTAGATTCTGTGCCACTTTTCCAGGGTCAGGACTCAGGCCACTGCCTAGAACTCCATGAAACTTCCAGAAATGAAAAGTAACATCAAAACAATGAAACAAATGCAAATACTTGAACAAGGACTTGAATGAACCCCTACTAGCCATGACAAACATTTTGTCAAACATGTCACAAATATGCATTTTATAGTTTTAAACAACAAATTGAACATAGGGGTCTCACGCTTATATGAGAATCACTAAGAAGCATTATTGCCTCATCACAATAACTGCATTACCATCTATTAAGCCATATATTCATTGTACATTCAATGATTAACCAAAACATGATGAAAACCATACATTTTCACTGTCATAAAACTCATTCATAACCAACATATAACCAACGGAAATATCAAGGATATAACAACCATATAAGCCACATATAAACAAATGTATTTACCCATAAAATACCGAGGAGGAAGAGCTCTTATTGATGATTGCATAAGCTAACCAGGTATGGGACTTCCATGAACCACTAGACCATTGACTAGGCTGAACCAAAATTTTCTTTCAGCCAATCACCCTCGTGCCATATTCCAAGCATGAATGTGGGATCTCATAAAACAAATCAATTAAAACCATCCAGGGCTTCCAGAGGCCAAACCACCTCAACCCTCAATTAGTGATTCCACCTCATGACCAGATATCACTAACCATAACAAGATTGGTCTATACCCAAGCTATCCAGGGCTTTAGAGCGTTTGTTCTAACCAGGGCTTAAAGGACTAGTAACTCAAACCATAACTTCAGCTAGGCTTCCAGAGTGTTTGTCCAACCAGTGCTTCCAGGACTAGTAATTCATCCCACTAAGGGCCTCTAGAGTGTTTGTCCAACCAAGGCTTCCAGGACTAGTAACTTAACCCAAGCTCTTACAAGGCTTCCAGAGCATTTGTCCAACCAAGGCTTCTAGGAAATAATAACTCAACCCACAACCAAAGGAACATGAGAACCAACCATAAAACAAAAGTACAACCCACAACACCATGGCTCTCTAGGAAATGGCAAGGCTAGGCAAAACCACTATCAATCCAGACAATGCTTTATGTCAATGATAGACCATGACCAAATAACCACATGCATATGCCAAGCATGCCAAAACTAGCAAGGAAATCATGCATGCAACTCACTACCTGCAATCAAAATCCATAGTAGTTGTTCATCTCGATGTCCTCTTGCGCTTTCTTGCTTTTCCTTTGCCTTCTTGTTCCAAATCCCAAGTATGCCACACTCCCTCAAGAGTGCTCCAAGAAAACTCAAAGTGTACTAGAGTATGAGAGAGAGAGAGAAACGAAGGCTCCAACACTAAACTGATGAAAAAGCTATGAACTGATCCTTAGAACTCTTTTTATTAATGAGACCTCTATTTTCTTCATTTTCCATTATTTTCCTTCATTTTCCTCCTCACATGCAACCTACGACCTTTCACTTTCATTTTCTCCTAATTTCCATTATTTTCATAAATAAAATGCCAATTAATGCCACTTTGCCTTTCTAAAACCTTTGCCATTGCCTTTGCCATTTTCCATAGCCATTAATTAATCACAATCGATCCCCATCACTACGTTTTTGCCCAATGTTAAGCTTGGAATATGTGTCCCATGACCAAGGTCTTATTTTACCTTTATTAATTTTTACATGGATTTTTTGACCAGGGTTATTACAGAACCCTCCTCATTGGGGGAACACCGTCCTTAGTGTTCAATGGCACCTACAACTAACAAGATTGTTGAAAGCAAAACATACTGCCCATGGAGCTTTATAACTTAGCTCGTTGCAGTATTTACAATGATCAACCTGCTGAGAAGCAAACCAACATGAAAACATAACAATATGAAAACCATAATGACATGACACCCATGCTACTTATTGGAGCTTTATAACACAAATCGTGGTAGTATTTACATCCATATACATATGTACATATACCAAACATATACCAAAGACATATATCAAGGACATTCGCTCAACCTATGAGTAGAGAATGATACATAGCCCGCATATGATCTGCCATCTCCCATGTAGCTTCATTGGGCCCAAAGTGCTTCCACTGCACTTTAACTTGCTCAATTGTTCGGTTCTAGAGCAGGAGTGTCTTTTTCTGCAATATACACTGAGGTTTTGGATGTAATTCTCCTTCTAGCTCCACTTGCAATACAAACCAGTCAATCACATGATCAACATCTTTAACATAGTTTTTAAACAATGATACATGGAAAACATCACAGAGTTTCACTGTCGAAGACAATGCAAGTCGATAGGCTACTGGTCCAATCCTTTCAAAAATCCTGAAACGTCCACAAAAACAAGGTGCCAACTTGGCACATGATCCAATTCGCAAGGAGCTCTTCTTGGGCTTGATGCGCAAGTACACCTATTCCCCAACTATTACATAACCTGTTCCAATTTGCATAAATTTTTTGTCTATCTTGTGCTGCCTTTAGATTTTTCTTGATTCCCTGCATTTCCTGTTCCATCTCTGTTAACATATCTGGTCTTATCAATACCTTGTTAATTAGATCACTCCAATTAATAAAAGTATTACAACTCCGACCATAGAAGGCCTCGAACGTACTCATTCTCAAAAAGTCTTGAAACCCATTGTTGTAAGCGAACTCTACGAGTGAAAGATACTCTTCCCACTTTTGCGGCTGATGCATCACATACATCCTCAACATATCCTCCAATATCATGTTGACCCTCTCTGTCTGTCCATCTGTCTGTGGATGATAAGCTGTGTTGAAGGCTAACTCTATACCCAAACCTTTAAATAACTCTTTCCAGAACTTAGAAGTGAATTTAACATCCCTGTCTAACATAATCTTCTTCGGGACACCATGCAACCTTACTACATCTCTGATGAAAACCCGTGCTACATCTTTGGCTAAATAAGTAGAATTTACTGGAATCAAGTGCGCTACCTTTGTCAACCTGTCAACCACAACTATAATCGAGTCATGCTGTCTAGATGTCCTCAGGGAACTTGTGATGAAGTCCATGGAAATGACCTCCCATTTCCACTTTAGAATCGAGATCGGCTTTAGTAACCCACATGGATGCTTACACTCTGCCTTTACCTGTTGAAAATCCAAGCATCTCGCCATAAACTCTACCACTTCTTTCTTCAAGTTCGGCCAATAGTAGAACCTCTTCATTGTTGTCACTATCTTCTGATATCTTGGGTGACCTGAATATGGTTTCACATAAAACTCTCTCAAGATAAGCTTCTTGAGCTCGCTGTCATCTAACACATATATCTTGTCCCTAAATTTGGCCAATTCATCTGCTGTGAGATGGTAGTCCACATCTTGTGCACCTGTACATGCAGCTATAACTGTGCCTGTATGTGTACTCTACTGTACCCTGTGCTTGAGCTCCATGTACTTGTTATCATGTTGACCTGCCTGTAAGATCCGAGCCTGTAAATCTATCCCATAAGAACTCATAGCTACTATGTGGTTCATTTGTATCCTTCCGCTAAGAGCATCTACAACCCTGTTCTCTTTACCTTTAATGTAATTGATCTCAAAGTCGAATTCGCTGATCATGGCCAACCATCTAGCTTGTCTGACATTCAAATTCTATTGTTTAAATAATACCTCAATCCAATGTGATCGCTCATTAGTACAAATCTCCCGTCGAGAAGATAGTGCCTCCACATCTTCAATGCATGGATGATCACTGCCAACTCAACATCATGTGTCAAATAATTGTGCTCGTGCTCATTCAATTTTCATGATTCATAGCATATGACTTGTCCTTCCTGCATAAGAAATCCACCAATTCCTCTCTTGCAAGCATCTGTGCATACCATAAACTCTTTATTAGGATCTGCAATATTTAGCACCAGAGCATTTGTCAACAACTATTTCAACTGCTCAAAATGTGTTGCACATTCTTTTGTCCATTCAAACTTCTTACCTTTTCACTGCAATGATGTGATAGGATATGCAATGCAAGAGAAGTTCTCGATGAACCTCCTGTAGTAACTTGCTAACCCCATAAATGATCTTACTTGATCCACATTCCAAGGAGCTGGCCATTCCATGATAGCTCTTATCTTCTCTGGATCTATTACTATGCCTTCCTTGGAAACAACATGCCCCAAGTAATGTACCTTTGTCTGAAAGAAACCGCATTTGCTAAGATTAGCATAAAACTAATGCCCTTTTAGCAATCTCAACGCTGCTGCTAAATGTTCGACATGCTCTTCTTCATTCTTAGAATATACCAATATATCATCGATGAATAGAATAACAAGCTTGTCTAGATAAGGACGCAACACACTATTCATCAAACACATAAAAGTAGCTTGAACATTAGTCAAACCAAATGGAACTACAACAAACTCATAATGTTCGTACCTGGTCCAAAAAGATGTATTGTGTCTGTTATCTTCTCTAATGTGTATATGATGATATCCCGATCTTAGATCAACCTTCGAGAACACTGCTGCTCCTTTCAATTGATTGAACAAATAATAAATGCTCGACAACAAATACCCGTTCTTAATGGTCACCTTGTTCAATTGCCTGTAACCAATGCAAAATCTGAGTACCATCCTTCTTCACAAACAATACTGGTGCGCCCCATGGTGATACACTTGGCTTAATGTATCCCTTGTCAAGCATTTCCTTCAACTGCAATTTCATCTCTACCAACTCTAGAGTGCTCATCTTGTATGGTGTTTTTGATGCTGGCGCTGCCCCTAGTACCAACTCAATAGAAAAATTCACTTCACTGTGAGGCGAAAACTCTGAAATCTTTGTGGCAAATATATCTTGAAACTGTTGTAAAAAACTGGGTACCTTCTCAAAACATCTACATCCTCAACTTCCTTACCTTTATCACTAGAAATATGTACCGCAAATAACATACATCCTTTCCTACGACTACACTTCGCCTGCATCGTTGTCATCATTCTAATTGATGTTGCCTTCTTTTTACCCTGCAAGACTCTCCGTTAAATTTATGGTATGTTCTATGCTTATAACAATTTACTTCTTTTTCTTATTATATACCACAGATTAGCAATCACATGTACATAAAGTAAAGTGCAGATAGCACATTAAACGATCGACAGAAAATAGGCCAAGACAAGAGACACAAGATGTGGCGGCTAGCCAGGGACAAACCCCACAATGTGTGGGGAAACCCTTTGATCAAATCTTCTTTT
>APFE030566814.1:276555-300951 GCA_000404065.3 Pinus taeda | reverse complement strand
CAACCATTAACATATCATCAGAATATAGATAACCATATATAGTAGGTTTCAAAATCGATTAGAATTTCAAAGATAAAATAATATAAATTTTCATCAAACCAGGTGTCGTCAACTCGTCATGTGCGAGTGCCTCTGGTGGTTTTCCTGCCATACTCAATAATAATCAGTAACCATGTTTTTCAGTGTTAGTCATTGTCATAATAGCATTAATTACCATCACCTGGTCATTCACATCACCGTTCATTGTGAACCAGAACTTAATGTAAGTAGCTAACATAGGGGATACCTCCATCATGGCTAGCATCATCATGACCTTAATGGAACCATACATATAGATCAAGGCTATCATCATTATAACATCAATAGAAACATGTCAATCCTTTACTACTATCACCATCATGATATCAATAGAGAATACACATAACCATTAACTATATCGTAATCATAATATTAATAGAGAACATACATAACCATCACATTCGCTGATAATAGAGTCACGTTTCTGGATCCTTAGCCTGAGTTACTCATAGACTAAAGTATGCAAGATAATGTCATATTAGAGTCAGGAAACTAGGGTGGGCACTACATAAACCCCCTCTTAACAATGGACTTCGTCCCGAAGTCCTTAGAACATAAAGGAGAAACGACAACACATAATCTAAGGAACCCTTCTTGAAATTCTTGCCAACCTTCTGGTGGGCAATGTTCCCAAGGTATCTATACCACGAATTCCGTTATAACTAAAGGACTATATCTGTGATCATTGCAACCCATAATTATTTATGTATTTAGAAGCAATCAAAACAAGAAGCAGGATGATCACAATCAATATTCATCTCATGGTACAAATTAATATCTGATGCATTCAACCAAGTAAAGTCATTCACACACTGTACCCCTGAAACTTCCAATTATAGTAGTTCATTTCAAACTATGTCTATATGACCCTATAAGTGACAATGTTGGGGAATAATATGAAAAAAAAAGTGATTTGTATGCTCATCATTGCATCTGTCAAAGTTCTTTGTCATAAATGTTGTAATAATATTGTCGTATAAGTAAAGAGCATACAATTATTATGATTATTATTATTTATTTATTTGTTTATTTTTGGCATGGTTGGGAAAGAACTTCCTATCGGATTGTAAATTGTGGATGTGTTAAATTTACTTTCTGTTTATAGTGCACGATTTTGTTTACACTTAATATTTCCATTTAGGAGTATTACACAAAAACAGAAATGTCCATGCAAGAAGAAATTACAATAATAGGCTGCACTAGACACTATCCAATCAAACTAGAGCAGGACCATGCTAAATCAAGAAAAATAATCAAATAAAATAAAACATGTCATTTCATCTATTTAGAGACAAAATTCAATGGGGTGATGATCTATTGCACCTCTCTCATCTATTGCCCAATTCATTCATTCAAGGGTGTCCTGCTCTGGTTTGTCCACCCAAATCAAAAGAATTGCACAATGCCGACTCTATTCTTGTTTGCTCCATGTACCTATTCCATTTCATGGAGTATCTCCTTTATTTTTACAGCACATGTAAAAACACAAACGATAAATGGGGTACTAACGCAATGTAATTATAATTTTCAATGACAAAATAGAATTACATAAAGCAAGCTTTAAAAACTGAACTTGTAGCCTATTTTATACAACTTCTGAATTAAGCCTCGACATTTCTCCCACCCTACTAGTGATAATTCCCCCCAAGTGTCTTAATATTTGCAACAAAATGCAAAACTGACATGAGTTGATCATGATCTTCCAAGAGCACTTCTTGGTGGGAACTAACAAGAAGCAACCGCAATTCAATGAGGTCCTGCAACTTCATTACACTTCGACTCTGATTGTTGTGATTTATAACTAAGTGATGCAATCTACCAATCAATGCCATGCTAACAAGTAGATCATGCCCCTCTTCAACAATCAGTAATATACCATGAATGAAATCCATATTTTATGACAACATTTCATTTAAGACATAATAATCTAACTATCTTTCCTTGTTTTTCACTTGCATCTTTCATATATCTTTGTCAACCTTTCTTCACATTAAAAGTTAAATATCATTAATCTTGATCTTTAAATGCTTTATGGTAGTCATAAGCTGATATTTTTCTCCCTCAAATTCTCAAAATGGATTCTACTCGGTGCTCCATTATCGTCTCTCAAGTCAAACAATTCCTTCAATGCAACTCCAAATGCTCTGTTTTTATTTTTTATTTTTTTGTTAATCTTGTAGCTTTTCAATTATTAAACTAGTATTCTTGATTCTTTTTAACCACATAATCAATGTCTGAGAAGTTATTTTATTCTTCACTTGATGTCAACATTTTAAATCATCTTCATATAGAAATTTGAGTTCAAAGCTTCTCAATCTTTTTTGACTCTTCATGCTAATGAAAAGTGGAGATTCTAGAGCATCTATCTCCTTATTGCTAGCAATAAAATGATCACTCAAGAGCGAGAGTCAATTTAAATACTATGTTCTGTTTGAGGAACCATTGTAGATCGTAATATATTATCACCACATTCTTTGCTGAATGAAAAGTTGATTTGGCTTGGTCCTAGGATGAATCCTCTTTGTTTGGATGAAAAGATTTTTGTGGTTCATATAAAGTTTGTTTCCCTAAAAATGATAGTTTATTCCTTGGTCTACAAGTTGAATAAAATTACGGTGGTTTTTTTTTTTTCCAATTAAGATATTACAAAAAAATAGCAAGAGCCTCCTTGAGGTAATTTGAAGACCAACATTGAGGCGAAGATTTCGAAAAGGTTATGTGAAAAACAATAATTTTTTTTTTTTTAAAGCTGCATATGGAATACAATTGTCCTTCCCTCTTCAACTAAACATTTAAAGATATTATAATATTGCTATATAATTATGAATACATTATATGATGATAATGGTTAATATCACTGAAATCAAATTTGATTTATTGGACTTTAAGAAACATATATAATTACTTTATTTGTTTTAAAATTTTGTTTTTGTTAGAAAAGCTTTAAGAAAAGAATTCAATCACTTTAGAAACTATAATTTTAATGAGTTAAAAGATTAGAAAAATGAGTTGTACTTTGACATTGAGATTTAATATTAGTGTAAATAGGACATTTTGAGAGTGATTTTTCTTGAGATTGTATTGGCTTGACATCCAGCATTACATTGAAAGCATATTTACATGCCAGCATAAACATCTATGCAAGGTAATGCATGTCAATAATAAATATGACATCACTACACTCTTGGTTAATTCTGTTTTGTGAGATACCCAATGAAAGCATTGAGAAAGTATTTGTCTGATGTTAATAAGATTTAGTGTTCAAGAACAGCAGGATCCCAATGAATCAAAAAGCATGTAGAGATAGAAGAGATGAAATAAGACTTAATTCAGGTGAATTAATGGCGGTGTACACAGAAATTAGTAAAATATAATCGTCCTTCTTACATAAGACAATTTAGAATCTGATAGGCAACATAGTTTGATTTTATGTTGGCTTTTTCCCACCTCTTGAGGAGGTAGGCCTTGAACAACGAAAACTTAACTTAGCAGAAAGTATTTCTTTGTATTAAGTGTATAACTGATGAAGTACTAATATGCTATTCTAGAATTCTAACTGTAAACGCACTGACAGTCCGGTCGGCAGGGACAACGAAACGAATTAAATTGTAAGTCAAGTCAAGATATGCGCGAATCGATATCTAGAGTTATTTGTGGAAATAAAAATTATTTTGCTAGATATTTAGATTACACAATCTTATTTACAACATTTTATAGGTGGAATGATCATTCTTTTTGACTTAAGCTTAATCTAGGTTTAAAACAAAATAAACAACGTATTCACAAAACAAAGCCGTGAGCCTCCTATGTTAACTGGATTTGATATATCTGAAAGTCATTCTTGCTGGGCCGAGTTTAAGGAACTGTCAGGATTCCCATAGAGGTGAAGTTCAGTTTTAAATCCTAACTGCTGGTCATACCAATCAACTATAGGAGCTGAAGGCTGAGTTCTCATAAAGAAAGGAGACATATCTGTTCATTGTATCTCCATATCAGTTGATAAGGGAAGTTCTACAGCTTATTTCAGTCATCTCAGAGTGCTAAATACGAGTAATAAAAAGAGCCAAAGTCTCACCTCTGTGCTGGTCTGTAATTTCAAAGCCAAATCTTGAATTGGAGCCTCATTACAAACTAGATAAACGTACACCACAGCAATTACTCTGCTTTAATCCAGGGTTCTGCCAAGAAATCATGCTAAACCACATCAATTTGGCGTAATAGTTCTGTTTGTTCATATTTCTAGGAGCCTTCATAGTTTCTTTGTTGTACTCTTGCATCTATTATCTTTGCATGCCAACATTCAAACCAAGAGATGGGGGGGCCAGAAAAATAATTTGATCGAAAGAATTTGTTTCCATATAATCTTGATTGCAGCTTTACAAGCTTTCTTTGTAAGAATCAACCATTGATTTATCTCTGCACCAAAACCTAAATAAACTTACAGGAAACTTACTGCATGTTACAAACTGATCGGATAAAATTTACTCTGCTTCAATTCAGGGTTCTGCCCAAATATCATGCTAAGCCACGCCAATTTGGTCTAACAGTTCTGTTTTTTTAAGTATCCAACAAATAATATAATTTAGGTGATTTTCTACTTAAAAATGGATATCCAAAATAATATTTTATTGTATAGATGGATATTTGAGGATTTAATCTATAAAATTATTTAAATGAATAAAAGAAAGAAAGAAATTATTTTAAAGTTTATCAGGCTAAAAGTAGTTTTTGGGTCAGATTGTTTCTTCTCCCTTTGATGTATTTGGTCTTTTTCTGTGAAGATTCCAAATAAATGCTCCTGCTTCTTGACAAATCCCCTCTTTCTGTGAAGCTTCAAAATAAATACTCCCAACTTCTCAACAAACCCCTCGCCCCTTTACAAACTCCTTGCCCCTCTTAAATAGATTTTCCCAAGAGCTATGCCTGCATATCTACAGAATTTTCCTTATTGTCTTTAAAAACCTCACCTTCTAAAATAAAATATTTTCCTATTTAAAAATTTTCTATTTTATTTTCATTCAGTATTTATTTCCATTTTCCATAAGCCATTCCCAGATAAAGAAACAATGGAAATCACCAAAATTCATGAATCGGATGATCTATTGAGAAATATTATTACCTGTTGAGAAGTATATGATCTGTGAGCTCTTTAATACATTCATTAATCGGGTTGCTGTTTTCTATTTGGATGGAATCAGGGACTGAAATAGTGTGGAAAATGAGCCTAAACTAAATAGAAATTAGAAAATTGAGAACATGGTTACAGGGCAGAACCGCTTCCATCCTCTAAAAAATAGCATCTTCAAGAAAACAAATCAAATTGCTATTTCATGCAGAGCAGAGATTGCAATAATACTCTTCCATGGAGGCAAACCTACCCTCACATTTCACAGTCGCAATGTTGACCTTCAGCAAATTACAATCGAGCCTGGAGGTCTGTGTATCTTCAAAATAAACAGCCCCTACATCAACCTTGTGCTTAGGAAGAGTCAAAACATTCCATTCAGTATAGATATTAACAATAAGGGAGAGATCTGGTGGAGAAAAGATGTAGATACACTAGATCTTACTCAATTGACGTTGTTTGGTGAAAATCTTAAAACTTTAAAGCAAAAGGTTATCAACGCTATTAAAGAAAAGCAAGCCGCAACAGAAGCCTCGACAAAGACAGCACAATGGCCTCAATAATCTTCTTCTTACGTTCCATATGCAGGAGATTCCACACGCTCGTGACATTTCCTGCACATGCAGCACCCATCATGTGAAGCAAATAAAAAGCAGGTCATCATGCTATATTATCTTTCGCGTGGTGAATTATTTGCCGGGGCGGAGGATTTAATCGTAGAATAGGACTGAAGTGCCATTTGTTTACAGAGCGGTTTTCTACATATTTTCTCTATCGATGCAAGACACATTATTTTTCAAGTTTTATGAAATATATTATTCTTCCATGTAGAATTGTGTGCCCACACGGCTCGAACCTTTGACAAGTCTCAGACGGTTCTTTCTCTTTGCAGAAAATGGTCAGGGAATTGCGGGATCTTTCTATATTTATTGTATGAATAATCGAAAACAGAGCTAAAGAGGTCGAAATATTTCATTTCTTTTATGGCACTGATGTTATTTATCATTAATTAGTACATTCTAGCGGAATAATTTTTGGATTGACTATATTTTAACTATCTTCAAAAGATTTTGAAAGAACATTGAACAGGCATGGTTTTCGGTTTCGGTTTCGTTTCTCAATCTTCACGAGAATTTGGTCTGTTATATCTCATCACGATTTTGGTGGAAACGGTACCGTTTCATACACAAAAAGATCCACCAAGAACAATCCAAAGTAATGGGTGGACCTTGGATGCTTTATTTTAATTCTAAAATGAGAATATCACCTTTATTTTCTCGTCAGGCCTCGCCATGATTGGCGTGGATCAAGGAAACATTACACACTGCTTTTGAATTCGTGTCTTGCTTTCTTTCGCAGGCCCTTGCCAATATATTTTGATTTCAATGACATATGTTTGAGAATCTAAGCGCGCAATGAGTTTTTTTTTTGGTGGTATGGAGAAGCTCTCAGTCTACACACGACAGAATTGGGGCCAATTGGGACAAATTATTTTCATATTCTACTACGATCAGACGTGTCTGCGGATCAGAAAGAATATCTACAAACTTTTCGGTATAGTTAAAAACAATGTAGGAAGAATGGAACAGCTCTAAGTCGCGTTTTACAGAACAATTGTTGGGTGTTCTTTTCCCGTTATTTGTTCTATAATGCGCGTGTTTGTTTTTTTTAATGAAATTTCAGAGTTTTCAAAGTTTAGAACATCTGTGATTGCTAGGAGTATTGGACTCTTTGGGTATTCAGTTTGATCATGTTCTGAAATTCTGAATAACATTGTTTCAATTGCACGATGAAGGAGCACCCAGTTTTTGATGGATCCATCGCTGACAAATCCTTTTGCCCATTGAATCGGAGGTGTTACCCAATTTTAAACCATAACTTTGAAAGAAAAAGTCGTACAGAGCTTATTGGGCATAGAGGGCGGTATGAAGATTGGAATCCTTGATTGTAGCGTTGAACTCAACAGAGAATTTGGACCAGATTCTTTTTGAGAACATTTTACTTCAGTTTGTTATTCAATATCTGGCACACAGAAACATTCTGAAGCGCTATTCGAACCTACAACGCCGAATATTGCAGTAGTTTGAAGGGGCTTTATTTATTAAAAGAACTTTCAAGAAATGATAGAAACTAGGTGAACTTTAATCGAATGATAACTGAACTTATTATATTTTAACCATCATTTGGACGATTTTGAAAGAATATTATTAGACAGGTAGGGGCTTTGGCTTCACTTTCTCAATTTCCACACGAAGTTGGTTCTATATTGATAAGAACCTTTTGATTTATTTTTCTATTCGGTGTCTGGCACAAGAAATGTTCTGTAGATCTATTCAAGATACCAAGTGCAAAGACCCGATTAAGTGTAAAGATCCGATTATTCTCTCTCTCTCTATATATATATATTTTAATCATATAATAACTGTTCTTAGGCCCAGTGTGTGAACCTACGCTCTGATACCAAATGAAACGACCCAGCTAAAACAGTATATTTTTTTTTTTCTATTATACACAACAATTACAACCGGAAAAAAAACATATTGAGATTTCAATTCAATCAACACACACATTACTGAAGCTCATTTCAGGAACATATCAAAACTTTTACATACCTTTAATCTAAGATCAAGTAGTAACGAAATACACATATACCGTACACCGGAAGGTGAGACTCTGCTTGCTCTGCTGTCGCTGGCATCCCCTGGTTGCCGGTCACTTCTGTGAGTGTATGATGACGCACTTGATCCAAAACAAGACCCATCGGTTTTCCTCCCAGCCTACTCCTTGGGTACTCTTCTTCCCTGCGGACCCCCGAGCTGCAATGGGGTTGCACCATGGAGGAAGAATCTAGCAGGCAGAGGAGAGTAGCCTTAGCTCAAGAGTCCCCTCTCTAAAAGAAATCCTCTACCTCACCAAACTCACTATAGCTTCGTAGACACTGCTTTGACATCATATCATCCATCCAATAATAGGGTTCCCCAAAAAGTCCCTTCTCTCATGGCTTGCCCCTTCTTTTATAGGAGTCCTCATAGGTGACACTTGGCATGTCATGCATAATTAATATTTTTATTTTAATTTAATAATTGATTATTCACCTACCCATGTGTCATTCTCTCAGCAAGGGTCACCCAAAATTATTTACTTAACTTTTTATTTAAAACTAATATTTTCCTCACCTCACAAGATTCCTATTTCTTCTCCTAGTTGTCTCTTTATTCCCCCTTTTATTCTTTAAATTGTGTTTATTACTTGGAGTCAATTAATGAGTCAAGATTTTATCCCCAATCTACTTCCTACATTAACTCAGGTTATCTCTTAAAGGGATATTCTTATGCTGGCTGATGCCACATGGAGCTTCTCTACATTTCTCTAATTTCATTTATTTTTCTTATTTTAATTCATCTTCCTCTTTTCTTAATTAAGTTTAATTGATTTAGGATTAATCTTTATCCTTACAATATGTTTGTCTTCCCCTTTTATCTAATTAAACCACCTAATCTACCTAGCATTTTCCAACATGGGGAGGGTAGAATTTTTAAGGTACTCTATTTATTTTTTTCCTATGATCCTCCTTATTCCAAGTTTTATTTTTGATTTAATTTCCTTGGTTTCTAATCATTATTTTCCCTTGGTGTAACTCCCTAGCTTTCATTCCTTACTTATATTTATTTATTATCATTTATTTTTAATGATTCCAAGGGTGCCAATTTTGGTTGTGCCCTTCAAGAACTTCCCTAGAAGTTCCAAGGGTGCCACACCTAACAGTTTAATTGTGATGCCAAGGGTGCCAATTTTGGTTGTGCCCTTCAAGAACTTCCCTAGCAGTTCCAAGGGTGCCACACCTAACAGTTTGATTGTGATGCCAAGGGTTCCAAGTTGGTCGTGCCCTTCAAGAATTTCCCCTGAAATTCCAAGGGTGCCACACCACTTGCCCTTCAAGCATTCAGTGACTACGAGGGGAAAATATCGTGCAACGTCATAAACCACTATCATCTCTTATGTTGCCTGCTATAGTGAGACTAATGGTGCCGGGGATCAAGGAATCTGCCTTGATGCGTGCCCCCCAGTAAACTCCTCATGAGCGACCCAACTTTGGGACCTGTCTTCATGGCATCGTGATCTTCAAGGCGAAGGTGTTTCAACCCTTCCAGCCCAAGTCACGAAGGAATGCTAGTGGGTGAGATAAGGGACACTGTCGCACCCCTCCCATGTAGTTCCATCCACTTGTACAACCCCATCACCCATATGTGAGTCATTCGGCCAAGCAACTCATCTGTGCCTGCAACCATTAACATATCATCAGAATATAGATAACCATATATAGCAGGTTTCAAAATCGATTATAATTTCAAAGATAAAATAATATAAATTTCCATCAAACCAGGTGTCGTCAACTCGTCATGTGCGAGTGCCTCTGGTGGTTTTCCTGCCATACTCAATAATAATCAGTAACCAGGTTTTTCAGTGTTAGTCATTGTCATAAAAGCATTAATTACCATCACCTGGTCATTCACATCACCGTTCATTGTGAACCAGAACTAATGTAAGTAGCTAACATAGGGGATACCTCCATCATGGTTAGCATCATCATAATCTTAATGGAACCATACATATAGATCAAGGCTATCATCATTATAACATCAATAGAAACATGTCTATTCTTTACTACTATCACCATCATGATATCAATAGAGAATACACATAACCGTTAATTATATCGTAATCATAATATTAATAGAGAACATACATAACCATCACATTCGCTGATAATAGAGTCACGCTTTTGGATCCTCAGCCTGAGTTACTCATAGACTAAATTATGCAAGATAATGTCATATTAGAGTCAGGAAACTAGGGTGGGCACTAGAATTAAGCTATCAACATCGTAACATCGTAGAAATATACCTATCCATCAATTTATCATCATTATGCTTTTAGTAGAGCGCACACATATTCTTTACTACCTTCATCATAAATTCAAATAGAGACCAACTTAACTATTTAATGTTGCCATCATCAGAACACTGATAGATAAGATACATAACCATTCATGCTATCATAATATCAATGGAAATCATTCATAAACATCACAACCATGAATATCTCAATCGCTAATAATAGTGTCATGTGTCTGGATCCTCAACTTGAGGTCCTCAAGGAATAAAGTGTCTAAGATAATGTCATATTAAGGCCAGGAAACTAGAGTGGGCACTACACATGTGATCCTTCCAGGCTATATAATTCGAGATTCCATCAAGGGCATACTTGAGTCTTAAACCACTAAACACCATATGTGAAATAGAGATGTGATAAGAACTCGATTTCTATATTCACGAATCACAAACTTCGAACTTCTCCCTTCTTGTATATTGTTCTTCCTTGATCACCTTTGCTCTGATACCATGTAGAAATTCCCATTGTAGATCAATAGATTATGCAATATACTAAAACACAATACAAGATCTACTTCTACAACACTTTGCGAAAGCTTAATCGAATTGAGCAAGATCAAGAGAACACATATAGTTGAGAATGATAAATCCATCACACATAACACAGAAGAAATAAACTGGGGAAAGCCTCAGCCAAAAACCCTAACTCTGTATTATCATACAAGTGGAAATATAGTCTAGATTACAAAAAGAATCAGCTCACAAGCTATCTTGCTCTCTTTGCAATCCCTCTACTACTCATAGATAGTCAAAGGCCTCTCTCAAACCTTCTCCTCTACCCTCCAAGCCTTCTATTTCTTTGGGAAATTTTCCTTGGGGTCCAGTGCAGCCACTTGTGTGAATTGGCCTCCTCACAAAATCACTAACCTCTGATCTAACTGCGTAATCCTGAAGGAGATAAATCCTTCTCCATGGATGAGTTTCCTTTATAGGAAAAATCCATCCAACTAATAGTACATTGTCCCTCCTCTCATCTCAACTAGGCTTGTATCTAAACTGACATGCATGAGTTATTCATGAGAGAATATTCAGTTATCTGAAGAAAAACAGTTATATGTAAGCATGCATTAACTAACTGAACTCACATTAATTCAAACAACCTGTTTAAATCAATCTAACTGGACTTGATTCAGTTAACTGAGCCAACTAATTACAAATCAAATTAGAACTCATCCTTATCTCTTTAACTGATGGATAAATTTCTCAATCAATGGAGAAACTGTTGCATGTCCCCACATAGACTTCATGTTTGATTTTCTACAACTAATTAACTCAAGATAAATTAATTAATTATTTTACAAACAACTGCTAAGATCAAATTCTAATTTTACTTCACTATTTTAGTCTAGGGACTGACTAAAATTGGAATCCATCCCGAACTACTAAAAAGAGCAATATTATTTTTAGCACTTCCATTTTTCATTCCCTGTTGCTCAATCTATCAGTGGTACCCAAACTCCTATTTATAGCAGTGCTATTTTTAGCACTTCTATTTTTACCATTTCTTGTTGTCATTTTCAACAAGTTATCCATGACAAAGAAGCAAAAAATAAAATCATCAACTATCCTTTCCATCCCATATAATTTCTAGTCTTATATGAAGAAAAGTATGTTTTTTTTTTTTTTAGATTACTCATGACATTGATCCAGTTTATCCATCCTTACATGTTCAATTAGAAGAATATTTTCACTTGAGTAATTTGTTTGTTGAAGACGCATAGTCTGATCAAATCAGTGATAGAGATGGCTTCCATTTGGATAGTAATGGTCTTATTGAAATTACCGGTAGTAGTTGTCAAGACACCATGCATGATCTAATTCAATCTACAAAATGCAAGTCTACAATCCTTGAAAGTTTTGAGACTTGTCAAGAAGTCAAGGCAGTTCATATTCATTGATTGTTACATCAGATACTCACAATCCTAGCGAGATCCCCGAACTAATTCAGATCTATATTTTCTCACAAAATTATTTCCTTTGCATGGTTTCACTAAATGAAAATTTCTTCTTGAAATATCTTTGGTATTTTGGACATAACTCTTTTAACTCTCAATATTTAGTTGCAGATCAGATTGAAGATTTTACTTTAATTAAATCATCTTCATGCAACTCTCTAGTATCAGGTTTGGAATGTATATCTCTTATGAAAGCACAAAGCTATGAAGTTTATCATTATAAATATTATCATTGATCGAAATATTCATATTTGACAAATTCTTCCAAAAATAGTCAACTCCTAGTTTTTCTTGTGAATGTTCTGATGTTAATCATTTTATACATGGCACAAGATATCCTCTTTAATGTTAATGAATGCTTAATTTATATGATAAGTCAGATTCATCTATCTAATATACATGCTTACCCATTGTGTCTTGATTGGTTTCATGTGTTTGCTATACTAGCATTCATTTTCAATTCTTTGGATTATTATAACTAGTTATAGGGAAATGGATTGTCACATTCAACATATGATGAAGATGATTATATAATTCAAAGAATTTGTAATTGTTTTCAAATTTAACTATCTTTATTGTTCACTAACTAATAATATCATGCTTTAATCAGTCCATCTGATCATAATTTTGTTCCTAACAATTATCATTCAACTAATCATTTTCCTACTCGCATATTGGGTCATAGTTATTATGCATCGATCGATCCTTATCATTTATCATCTCAATATTTAGATACTTGTCAATTATTTGAGGTGCTTCAACATTCATTGGTGGTTATGTTAAGTCCTCACTATCTTGACAAGCCTTTTGGATATGATCAGATTCATTTTCCCTTATAAGATTCTCATCTTGATCCCATGCTTTTAATTGAAACTTCATCTTCTCAAGGGTTTCAGGGTTTTCAAGAGGATTTTTTTGAATTTCACGATCCAATTTATGATTGGTTAGAAGAATCATACTTAGAAAGCCCTTTTGGTAATAACAATCTTTGGTCTTTTCTCACGCTTGCTAAAAACACAACATAGGTGAAGGTACATTCACAAGGATCCTTCAAGATTTGTTTGATTGTGGTTATCATTGAAAAGGTAAGGTTGAAGTTTGTTTAAGGTTAGTTTTTATGACACATCTTTATACCTGTAGGAAAGACCGTCAATCTATTGTACAGACTATTCAAGTTCATATCTTTTATGTTGCACATTATGTTATAATGATGTTAATTTCTTGTATCTTTGTGATTGTAGGTCAGGAGCAATTACGATGACTATGTTGGAAATTTCATTACATGTAGTAATGAAATTATATCCAATTAGGTTAGGAGTAGTTCTAGTTGCATGCTAGTTTCCCTTGCACACTCATCTTGTGTTTTCTCTCCATCCAGTCCCTACATTTTTTTTTTTCCCATTTCTATCTCACATTTTAATTTTTAGTCCAACTGTTGGTTTATTGGGGCCTGACCCAGGTTCAGAAGTGATTTAGCCAAACAAATCCTAGTACTACTGGCCCTTTAAGCAATAGTCCATGGAGTGCAGACTGAGGTCTCACCCGAAGTAGTATGGGAGGGTGTTAGAACTAGGTTTTCGTACCCTGCAGATGTCTGATGGTTTCAAGGGGTCTGCGGTTCGACCCTGAGAACACATTGCTACGCGCACTTAACTGTACCTCACAACCTGAGACATTGCCTTCACACAACCCTACTCAGGGGCTAAATAGTGTTATAACCCAAGGACTTAGTAATAACCCGATATGAGTTAATTAACTTAGCTTATCCATATGCTTTCAGTTATACTTAACAATATTCACAATTCATACAAGTGCACACAGGAAATAAACAATATACTTGCAAATGATATTAAACATGTAATACTTAGAACAAATGCTCAAAATGGTAACACAAACTTTCTTTATTAATCTCTTTTTTGGTTACAGACTCTACTCTACCCTGCGCACTCAGCTGGAAGGGTCCGCACACTCAGCTGCAGACTCTACTAGGCCTCTGCGCACTCAGTTGCAGAGCCTCTTCCTACTACTACGCCCCAAGACACACTTAGACACTTGCTCTGAGCTTCTATCTCATACTTCGCTCTTCCTTCCTTCACCATCCTTTACACTTAGAGCTTCTCTATATTTATACAATCCCATGGTCTGCGGACCATGGGTAGGTCAACATTACATTCAACAGTTAGGGTGGACAACCCTATGACTCTAACATACACTTCGCACCCGCAATTCGTAGAGCTTTACAATAATATTACTCAAAACTTGGGCTTTCAGCCCCAAAACATGCCGTGGGGGATTCCATGCCCAACAAGCCCCCAACACAAACATCATGACTCACCCTCGAATCACTCTATCGACGCGGAAATCTTGCCGCAGAGTCCCTCCAACTGTTCTCATACGGTGCTAATTTTTGTAGCGCACTGAGTTGTTGGTTGTTGAACCCGCTACATCCTTTGTTCTAAGACCTCTGTGGCCAACGCACTTCCTACATCTACACGTGCATCCCCTAAATGTGCGCGAGCTTCCCTTTAATATTCACCGTGATTGCGAAGGCCTTGTCAATCCATGTCTAAACGCGTGCTTTGAGAACTACTTCCTTATGGTGCGTTGCGTCCACTTGCTCATTTAATGCCTTCGCTTGCTGCATCCTCGCAAGCTACTGAGTGAGGACTAATATTTGCGTAGTTCCTCTGATGTTGTCGTACTGCTGCTGGAGTTCACGTGCCTCTCTCTCCAGCTACCGAATGTTGGGATCCTCTAGCAAATTCATGAGGACCTCAAGTGCCTGTTCCAACATGTCGGTACAGTCGCACACTGCGCCTCCAATTTCTTCCATCCTTGCTCCAATAGCGCTAGTGTGCTGTGCTCTGATTTCCAGGGGAGTGGAAGGCTGCGCCTTCAACCACCAACTCGACGATCTAGAGATTTAGCTGTAGTTTCACCTTCGTCATCTCTTCCCTCATGTTGCGGATGACACTTGCCAAATTGTGGATCTGCACTTCTACCAGTAGATCTACTGTGATGGCTAGCTCTAAGACGCATCAGCAAGCATCATCTACCATGTGTACCAAATGTTTGTTCTGCAACACCAACTAATTGCACTGTAAGCTGAGCTTCTCTATGTTAATTTTTTGCTCACTAACAACCTAGATAATGCAGCTCTCCCTGGCCTGTAGCTCTGCCATTATCCCATCCTGTAACTGATATAACATTTCCTAGGGAAGGGCAGCCAGGTTAAGGCCAAGGTCTTTCATCATGCTAAGCGAAAATTGATCCATCGCATTGGATGACACTAGAGCTCCCCCTGGAAACACTATTGTGTTTGCCATCCTCGCGCGCGACATCTGCTCGATTGCTGAAGTTCCTGTTGCGATGTGTGTTGACAGGGTACCTTCTTAAGGGGGCCGTACTTATAACTCTTGCAGCTACACCCTAAGGGCCCCCAACAAAGTCTAATGCTCCTGCATGAACTCTTGAAGCTCTTCACTTGTGACATCGTGGACCATTCGCCAATGTCATGGAGATCACCTTCGGTTAAGGTGATCGAGTCAATGACCAACTTTGAGGCCTTGACCTTCTTCCTTGGGCACAATCTCTCTACAATGTGTGGGAACTTTAACTATGTGGATGCGGCCCCTGGGTCCATGTTCCCTTCTACTATTTCTGTTTCCTCTGCCTGCTGCCCTGAGGATGTTTCTTGGCCCTTGTCTACCTGTGGTTTTGCTGCCAATGCTGCCTGCGCTGCTATTGCTGCTTCTGCGGCCTTCTTCTACTCCATGGAATTATGTGTTTCTTTGCACACTGCCCTTACCTCAGTTGTTGCTTTTTTGTTCTTCCTTTTCTTTGCTAATTGAGTGATGCACAACTTAGCATTGTCCTTTTTCTTCTAGGATACCACCTTCTCCAGTGATGCCAGGTTTGGAGCGTGCCATTCGGAAGGCCATGCCTCCAAGATGGTAAAAATCGCGTCATCAGTGGCTACAAATGGTAGCTCCATCCATTTCTTTGCTGGATCCTTTCGCGCCCTGATATAGACATTATGCATGTCGGCTTTAAACTCTACAAAATTGTTTAGGCTATTGTACCCCGTAGGTGACAGTTGTGGGCTCCTGTTGATCCACATCTGAATACTCACCTCCATGAGCACCCAGAATTTTTTTTTCCATGAATCCGTTTCACGTCCTTGGTGGCCTAGAGCGAAGCGTACTTCACAGCCTCTGGTATCTTGCTGTTAATGATGGGGAACTGACTATCCTTTAGTAGTTCTTCCACTACCAACAATATGGATAAGAGCAACCACACATAGTGGAAGGTCTTACCCTACTCTTGGGCTTCATGGAAGTTTATCAAAAATTCCTCTCAAAGGAATTCGGTCTAATTGAACTAGACACCCTTCATGCACTGCTCGGCCTGCATGACCACTGGCACCGATACCTCATTGGCGCGACACTTCCTCATTACTTTGCCAACCAAAAGTTGGGTTGCTATGCAGACCCCTTTTTCCTTGATGCTGGAGATGATGTAGCCCCTCTTCTTCTTCTCCAGCTTATATTTCACCTTCATGGCTTCAACAAGAGCCAAATCACTACCTTTTCTGGCTATACTCACGGGGTCTGTTCCTTTACAGGGGAGCTAAGAAATATGGTGAATGAGGTTTGCCATGATGGGAATATACCCCTCCAACCATAGATACCCATAATGTACCAGGCAGAGCAGCTTCCTGATGACAAAAATGGTGATGAGCATGTGGTGGAAATGTGGTATCCATAATAAGTGCAGTAACACGGTCTTTTCCACACTGCACGACCATTTCTGCAGCTCTAACGTTATCACTGCCCCCTCGATGTTCTACTTCATTAATTTCCTGATCTCTAGGTGTGGAAACTTCTCACTGTTAGTGAGGTCCCAATCTTCAAATTTCATGATTGGCATGTGGCCTAGGTGTGAGCCATCAAATGCAATGTCCTTGAGGAGGAGCGAGGTCTCGAGTGAGCTTTTTGTTTCGTCCAGGTTCTTTGGCACTTTGGTTTTCCCTTTCTGTGGAGGGACATACATTGGTAGCTTTTTTGTAGACTAAAATGGTTGGATATCCTCCTCCACTTCTTCTTCTTCGTCTGTCATAGTGATCTGTAAGTCTTCTTCTTCCTCATCTATTTCTATTGTGACCATTTTCCTCTTTTCTTCCATGGATAGTTTGCTGTGCCGCGGATTCCTTGGGGACATGCGTACTAGCCCCATTACCTGTTTGTCCTTCTTGGGCCTCGGTGTTCACGGTGATTTGGGGATTTTTGTCACCACCCCAATACCTTTTGGAACATCCTCCACCATGTGGGTTTGCGCAGCCTCACCGGTGGGTACCTCTTCAATTCCCAACCCATCATTAGTGCCCGCCATCATTTATAGGCTGTATTCTATCTCTTGCGATCTTAGGGGCTCAATGATTGCTCAACTCTCAACACTTTATGCTTTGCTCAAATGCTCAATTCTCAAATGACCAAGTGTTGTTCGCTGGCCAGCCTTTTGAGTTTTACAGTGCCTTTCAAGTTTGAATTCAACTGTTCCCCTCAATTTGGGGCCATTAATGATTTCTTGGCGGCATAGTTTCCCAAATCTTGCCCATAACTTGTGTCTTAATTTCCCACTGCCCGCTCCATTTGGCCTCAAATCAAACATCCTATCTTGAATAGTGAAACCAACGGTCACTTCCTAGCCGACCCATGTGGTAGTGCAGCCCTGCATGCGCGATTGCGAACCCTATGATGTTTTGATTCTGCACGCATTTCCAATATCATGCAACTCCTAGGCAGAATGGTTTATAGTCCTATGCTCCCTTTCAACTGCTTGGAGCGCTAAGACTATCCTTCCGATGGCTAGTCAGGTGGTCGCACCACCTGTGCAGGGCTCCATCCCATCCTCCAGCATGGTTCGTGAAGAATCCTCATCTCCCATTATGGTGATTGGCATCACACATTCTACTATTTGCAATGCGCTACCCTGGTTATTGCATTTGGAGATATGCGGTCCCTGCCACGGCAACAAACTAATCAGTTCACGACAATAGTTTTCCAATTTTTCAATATGATTGTATGCACCTTGCCATGCCATCCTCAGTTTTCCAACGAGAAATTCTTCCTTTATTTTGTTTTCCAGCTTCTTAACCTTTGCGTCCATTAAAGAACTTTTCCCACTTAGTCGTACCTGGTCTTTTTCAAGTTCGCCAAGTCTAAAGCTTCCCTGTCAGATTTCTTCCTCAAGTCTTATATATACTATTCACGTAGCTATGTGATTTCTTCATTTCAGTCTGTGAGGAATGTCGTATCTACGGGTGTTGTTACGCACAGACTCGACTTTGCATGCTCCACCGGCACTACATCCTCTGCTTACTTCAGCTTCGGAAATGCTTGCATGGTCAAATTTTTGCACATGGTCCTATAAGCCCATACAACCATTGGTACACAGGTCCCAGTCAGTGCATCTCACATGGTGGACCCTGTTCAGCTTGTCGCACACCTTATCAAAGGATTCCCCGTGTATGATTTTTTGGGTGCTAGGTTGTACATACTTCATCATTCATGTACTTTTCCTACCTACTTCTGCTTTTTGTTCCTGTTTCCTATCGTGAGAGCGGTGTGTGTTCGTGTAGGTTGCGTACCATACGCCTGCACCCATCTGGAAAGGTGGGCACACAAGTTATTTCATCCATCCTACCTAGCTTCCATCCTCATTTGAGGCTTCCCATATCATAAGTGCATCATCTTTCCACATTGGCGCCAGTCCAAAAAACTCTACTGGTGCGTACCCCACAACCTTGCGGGCGTAGTGCATAGTGCTCATTTTAGAGCATCGAACCACTATTGTTTTGGCACTTCGCTTTCGAATTCGTCCATGAATTCATCTACTGCTATCATCCCATCATACATAGGTAGATCCCTTACCTCTATTGTCACACAACGCAGTGATCTTACCATCATGTTGCAATTGAGTGTGGTTACCTCGTGTAACTGATTCTGCCATTGTTCTGTTTCCTCATCCAAATATGATGTGCAAGAGCATTCGCACTCCCATGAAATCTGGCCATCCACTGTAGGATTCACGAAATCTTGTTCCTAAGTAGTTATCTCGTAGATACGGTCTAGTTCATTGTCCCTTTCTTCATCGTGCACTAGCTCTGTGTAGCGTGATCCTTCCATAGGGTCTAAAGGTATCACTATGCGCATTGACTTCTTCTCAAAAATCATTTTGCGCTTCTTTAGGTTTATCACTCCGTTCATATCACTGGCCCAATCTATTCCCAGTAATGCGGGATAGGGATTGTTTTCATCGACAATCTCTATCACCTTGAAATCTACAAGCGTGTTCGCACCTTCGATGTCTACCATTATTAATTGCAATCTTCCCATCGGTAGGATCTTTTGTTGGTTCACCATTCGGAATTGAATAGGAGACCATTGCAACGTGGGCCTACCCATGTGCTCCCATGTCTACTTTGGCAGCACATTTTCATCTGATCCTAGGTCCAAAATTACTTGATCCATTTCATATTCTCCGATTTGCACAATCAATCTCATTCCCCTTCTTGTTCGCTATGTGTGCTTTTCGAGCTTCTAGACTACGCACGGTTATCTCGATCCAGCACACCTAGTGGCAAGTTCCTCTAGTCCTTTTATAGCCTTGCTGTCATGCAACAATTTCACGCATGTCTCCAAAAAGGTAGTGAGAATTGAAGGATCCATCCTTGGTTCTAGTTGATCCTTACTACTTGAAGTGGAGGCCTTCGTGAAGCTCTTCTTAGCTTCCATGAATGTCTCCTTTGAGTGCCCCAAATCAAATTCAGGTTCCTTTGTAGGAGCCTTGCAAACCGACGCACTTCATTCAAGTTGCTTACCTTTGTCATCTCCTGTTGTGATACCACTTCAAAGAATGATATTTACATTTGGGTCCTCTTCGTGTAGCTTAGACCTCATCATGTGTAGGTTCTAAGTCAGGGGAGGCTGGAGTACCCCTTTATCACACAACCTCGCTATCGGTGTAGGGCAGTGCTCCATCTCATGATCAAATTGGGTACAATATAAACATGATTCTCTCATCAAATTTGTACAATCGCAGGCATAATGCCCTAGCCCTATGCAATTGTAACAAATCAGTTGTCTGCAACCTCTTCCTGGTCCCATTCTACCTCGACCTCGTCCACACCCCTGAAATCTAGCGCACGTCATCCCTGCATTTGGATCGAGGGCTCATGTTTTAGTCTGTACTCTATAGGCAGGAGTCCAATCCATCATCAGCTTGTAACTTCTGCAAGTGCGCTCATCATGGCCTACCGACCTGTAGAAATTACAAAACAATTGTTGGGACATCTGTGCATACTTATGTAATAGGTGACAATTATCTGTAATGTGTTTTCCTTCTATCTGAAAAATCGTGCACCATAATGTAGGCACTGTGCTTGGTCCTGCTTGTGCCTCTAGTGTTAGTGGCATCGGCCCTCCCCCCACTAAGTAGTTTGCGAAGATTGGACAATGGTCCTTATCATGCCCTTGGCCTTTGCATTTTATGCACCATACCTCCTCACGTGTTTCTAGGTGAGTTTTCCTGTCCTGTTTCAAACTCTACATTTCTAGACACAAATTTTATAGTTGCATGTGGATTTGTTGGACTCCTAGGCCTGGATCTTGTATTGGGGTCTTTTTTAGTCTCATTGTAATCTCCAAAGCCTCGGCCTGGGAGGATAACTTCTGGTGCGACAACAACGTCCTTAAATGTGGCATTAGTGACACTACAAACCATGCGCAGTGTTGCGCATTCATCAAGGTCACATTGGCTTCATGAATCATACTCTTCAGTCTTTGATACAGATCCCATGGGGTCTCACTTGGAAGCATCACAATTTCCTTAAACCCGATAATCGATTGTGTCTCCGACTTTGGCCTGTAAAATTCTATTTTCAGCCCAGCCTAGATATTTGCGATCCCTGTGTTTGGATGGTCATTAGAATGCTTAATGTATCATGTTAGTGTGTGATCCTGCAATGTGCTTACCAGTGTTGCCTTCTTAATATTGTCATCCACGACTCATTGTGTTTCCCATACAGCTTTTAATACGAACCAAAATTGGTTTGGATCTTCATTCCCTACTCCTCTAAATACTGACAATTTTATTGTGCTTGCCATATTGAACTATTATGGTGGCGGAGGTGGTGTGGGTGGAGATGGAGGTGACGATGGTGAAACCAGTGGCGATGTAGGTGGAGGTGGTATGTGCAAAATTCATTGCCTTATCATATAGATCACACTTCTTGGAGAAACTTTCGCGAGCTCTTCCTCACTTTCCCACTGAGGTGAAATCATGAGGTTATTTTCTATCTCTGTGCTACCTTTTTTTCTATAGATCCTCCCACTTCTCGTAGCCCCAAACATCAATTTATTCACATAACCCACTTTTCACAAAATACCATTTTAAGCCAAGTGTTCAACGATTTAATGCACTTACCTCGCGGTCCTTTGAGCCTCACTGTACCTGACTATCATGTCTACCATGAACTTGGTGATAAACCCTCCTATAATTTGATCGAGCCAATGGTCTACAGCACACGTGATGTTATATTTCGACGCTTCTAGTCTATGCCCATTTTCGGGAGTCCACACAATCGATTTGTCAAGCCTACACCTTTCCTAACTGTCTGCTAGATTTGTGATCCACTCATATAACTCAAAGGGGAAGGATACAAAGAAAATTTCATGGATTTCCATACATAGGTAGTGCTCTAACCACTGTTCCTTTGATACTCGCGGATTCCTATTTTCCTGCGTCATGAACTCGTGAATATTTCTATCCAGTCATCCTTCAATTTCTTTGTTTGTTGGATTCCAGTGACATGACATCAGACATCCCTTATGCAAATCCTGGTCCTGGCAACAGAACCATTTGTTGGCTTGTTAGGGCCTAACCTAGGTTTAAAGGTGATTTAGCTAAACAAATCTCGGTACTATTGGCCCTTTCGAAAACAGTCCACGGAGCACAGACTGAGGTCTCACCCGAAGTAGTATGGGATGGTGCTAGAACTAGGTTTACGCACCCTGGAAATTTCTGATGGTTCCAAGGGGTCCGTGGTTCGACCCTGCACACACGTTGCTACATGCACTTACCCATACCTTACAGCCTGATATGCATCCTTTACGAAACCCTACTCAGGGGCCAAACAATGTTATAATAGAAGGTCTTACTAGTAACCCATATTATTTAATTAACATAGCTTATCCATGTGCTTTCAGTTATAATTAACAATATTCACAATTCATACAATTGTGCACAGGAATAAACAATGTAATTTCAAATGATATCAAACATGTAATACTTAGAACAGATGCACAAAATTGGCAACATAGCCTTTCTTTATTAATCTCTTTTTTGGTTACAAACTCTACTCTACCCTACGTACTCAGCTGCAAGGATCCATGCACTCATTTGTGGACTCTACTAGGCCTCTGTGCACTCAGCTACAGAGCTTCTTCCTGCTACTACGATCCAAGACACACTTAGACACTTTCTCTGAGCTTATATCTCATACCTCACTCTTCCTTCCTTCACCATCTTTTACTCTTAGAGCTTCACTCTATTTATACAATCCCATGGTCTGTGGACCATGGGTAGGCCGAAATTAAATTCAACACTTAGGGCAGACAACTTTATGACTCTAACATACACTTCGCGCCCGCAATTCGATAAGATTTATAATAATATTACTCAAAACTTGGGCTTCGAGCTCCAAAACATGCTATGGGGGGATTCCATGCCCAACACCAACTCTCCATTTGATTTTTCTTTTGATATTATTTCATATTTTTATTGTTTCTTTTATTCCATCTTTTGTGTAATAATTCTTTTCATAAAAAATTCTCTCGCTTGGCTCAAAAGACAATGTGGTAAAACTTGAAAAGGAAAATTGTCATGATGAACAATGCTTGGCTAATCTATAATCCTCTTCTTTGTCTTGGTTTACATTTCCTTAAAGTTGGTTATGTTTGCACATAAAATATGATTATTTTCAGACATAAAGCCTTTGGCCAAACTACAAGGCCCATACCTATTAGGATCTTCATTCTGACTCGGCCCTATATTGAATGATATTTCGACATGTTGACTCAACCAAGTAGAGAAATGAAAGGAGAAAAACTTTAAAAAAATCATATTAATATTAGATATATTTTAAATCCCTTAAATAAGGAACAACCTCTCCTAATCTCAATAAGACAAGATCCCCCTTCCACCCATGCTACAAATATTCAATAAATTCTTCAAGCATATCTTTAAGAAAATAAAATAAAGGGTGGAGAAGAGAAATTATTCCTATGCAATGATGTTATAGACATATTTGGGCACTGCAACCCCAATCACATATTTTGATAAACCAAAGGATCTTAAAACCCCTAAAAGTGTTGTTTCACACCCTAAAGGATCATGGTCAATCGATTACATCATTTCCTAGAAGTTTCACTTGAAAAACCACTCAGAACTGGTCAAAACTGGACCATACATACTGCTCCATGATAAGGGTGTGATGCATACTAACTGTAAAGCTAGCCAGGTGTGATGCATACTGAAAGAGTCTTCTATAGGGTGCGATGGGCGAGAGTAAACAAATGGCAGAGACAATTTGCTAAGTGGAAACCCATAGAATCTTCTAGAAACTTTTCATAGGACACTTACCTGTCTGAATTCGCCCAGGGATGAGTAAGAGATCATGAAATCTCGAAGTGGAACCAAGAACTATCAGTGAAATGACACTAATCAAAAACCCAGAAGCTGACTCACCCCTCTGCAAATATTTATAAACCTCATCTCAGAGATCCAGAGACTGGAATTTTGTAATTTGTAAGGAAGTGCTGTTGGTTTCTCTTTGAGACATTGTATTGTTGGGTGATCTTTCTTTTCATGAGGTGAAGAGGGCTTTCATGCTGGGAGGATGATGCTAGATCAGATAGCTAGGTTGTAATCCTCTCTTCTAATTCTACTATCAATAAAGTTATTTGAGTTTTCCTCCATATACTTGTGTACTTGTGAATCTTGTATTTGTGGATGCAATTGTATGGTTAATGTACTTCTGATTCTGCATTGTTTATGGTATGTTATGAAACCAGCTCGAGAAAATATAGAGAAGATAGATCAACGCCTTAGAATTCAACCTCTTAGAGGGGGCAACCTCCTTTACATTACATAAATGAACAATTCTTGGATGATTCAAATGATAAAACCTCCTTTCTATATATAGGAGTCTAAGGAGTCACAATAT
>APFE030566814.1:257368-271127 GCA_000404065.3 Pinus taeda | reverse complement strand
TTCAGCCTCTTTGAGGGGGCAACCTCCTTTACATTACATAAATGAAAAATTCTTGGATGATTCAAATGATAAAACCTCCTTTCTATATATAAGAGTCTAAGTAGTCACAATATAACCCAGCCGACCTAACAATAATAACATAAAGCCACAAAAATAACAATAGAGGGATTCTATGGGGCACAGTAATAACAATATGCGGACAATAGGGGCACAACAATATTAATAAGGGGTACAACTACAATAGTAATGGGGTAATCACTAGTATTATAGGGACTCAACATGGTATCATAGATCTCTATGCTTTGATGGTGTTTTGTTGCTTTGTCTCTATAGGTGTTCTTTAAAGCGGGACAAGTGAGAAAGAAGTGGCAAGCTCTATCAAAGGAGAGAGGAAACAAGCAAGGAGCCAAGCGAAAGTTGGTGTTCTCTACTTCTCTCTTATCTATCATACATAAAGGAAAACACAAGTTGCTTTGAATTGTTTGTTTCTAAGATAGCTACCCGTCTTAGTGGGACTAGCACATAAAAAAGACACTAGTTTTCCCGGAAACAAGTGAGGTGAAGCAAGCAACTTCATCAAGGCACTGAACATTCCTTCTCACAACAAAGAGATGATTTTGTCTCCTTTAGGTGACACTGCCACGATAATGTTTAGGGTCACTGGCAGTGGAGAAACACCGGGGAATGTGCTTAAAATTTTTAAAATACTTATTATCCTTCTTCCCCTTCAAAAATTTTAGGTAGGAATAGTATTATGTTGATGTTTTTAAATCTTAGAAAGGAACAAAAGAGACTATACCTTTTAACTAGGATAAGTGGTGAAAATGGGACAATGTACATGCGAATCAATACTTCCTGAAAGATTGAGACATTGCACTTAAGGATTAAACCTAAACATAGAAGTTGGAGTTCTATTAGTGTGTCACCAAGTGTTGAAATTGCAATCAACACCTTCCAAAATATTTCCTACAATTTAATTCTGGAACCTACTAAGGATCTTATGATTTGTTGTTCCATAGTCACTTCATGGTCAATTGATTTTCTTAAGTGTCTCAGTCTTCTTCTCAGACCGTAAGTGTCAAAGCCAATTTCTCACACATGTTCTGTCTTCGATGAACTAAAAAACACACATCTTTCTATCCAATATTATATAGGCATTACACAACTCTTGAAGGTAATGCTTACACAATCGTTAGTGATAGTGACTGCATAATCTAGAAGCATAGTGTACTACACAGTGCATGGCAATAGTTAGTGGGCACTCTCCACTGACAATATTCCTCACCTTGATTGATATTTTACTTCTATTTCAGTGAAATAATATAAATTTTGAGGTATAAAATGGGCCTCGTAAGAAATATTATAAAATAGTAGTGGAAATAATAAAACAATATTAGACTAAATCATAATATTTTAGAGGGAAAAAGGAAAAAACTACTTTTTTCAAATCATATTTTCAACTTCTCTCCCTATAGTTTTACTCAAATTTCAAGTAAGAGTACTCATTGGATATGGAATTTAATTCCTCACCCAAGGAGTACTCATGTTGCATGATTTCAATGGGCCCTTCCACATGAAAAATGAGAAATACATTAAAAAAAACATGATTGCAATCACATTTTTCATGTATTTCTCATTTTTCGCGTAGTAGGGTCCATCAAAAGTATGCAACATGGGTAATCCTTAGATGAGAAATTATTTTTTTCATCCAAATCGTGATCTTTCTAGAAATTTGAGTAAAATTGTAGGGAGATAAGTTAAAAATACGAGTTGAAAAAGTAGTTTTCTTATTTTTTATATCCTTTAGTATTTTTACTTTTTTACTCTGAAAATGGTGAATCATCCCCAATGGTTGAAATCATCATATTGAATCCATTTATTCTTATAAATTTGATTTTGGTTGTAATTTTTTGTTTTTAGGCCCATTTTCTTCTTCAAAATTTCTCTAATGATTTTCTCAATTGCCGCTTTGGTGCACCTTTGTTTTCACAAGTCTCGCTTTCACATTCACGACTGTAATTTTTTCTTTATTTCACTTTAACAAGTGTTTTTTTCATGTCATATTCACTTTGGCATGTGTTTCTTTCACTTTGTTTATATTTTGCAAGTGTTGTTTGCACTTTTCTCTTACTTTCACAAGTGTCGTCTTGTGGTTAGGGAAGTGTCGCATCTAGTCAAAGGAGGTCATTTGTAAATTCTTGAAGGGAAGTTCTGATGCGTTATCCTACACCATTGTGTTCTATAGATCATAAATACATGTATTAGAGTCATTCCTCAAGTCTTTAGCATTGTTTCACTAGTGTCATCTCTTGTGTCGCAAAGTGTATCTTAAGTGTCACACGTGGAGGTAAGTGTTCTTATGCCTTCATTTCAATGGGGAGTTTGGACATGTTGATTTTGGGTGGTAAATGCTTCATTATTGAGTGTTTTATCATTTATAAGTGTCTAATCATGTTCAAGTCATGTTATAAGTCCTATCTCTCTTCTCTCTAGTCCCACACATAGTCATTTTCGAAGACGGTCCTTCTTTGGTCAACCTCCTCCCAAATTACCTCCTTGAACTACACATTGCATTGTATCAAGCCACAAGAACCTTTTCCTAACCTTAGGGAATGCACACTATGCATTCTTAGTCTCCAATGATTATACACTATGCAATCACAATTCTCATTCAAGTTCTCTTTCCCCTAGAAAATGTGCAATATTCCTTATTAGTCAACCTTTCTTGTGCATTGTGCAGTTTTAGTCTGTAGTGTGGTCTCTTTGTCTCACCAAGTTTCCCAACTACTTAATCATTGGCCTCCCAAGAATGCACACTGTGCAATCACAGTGAGAAATAATTTCACACTATCTCATTAACTTTCCCAAATGTGCATTCCTGTGCCTCTGTCTCCTAGAACTGTGCACTACGCAGTTTCAGTGAACAAGCCCTCAACGTTGTCTCCTTAACTCCCTAAACTACACAATCTCCCTTATTTGACCCTATGATGCTACACATTTCATAGCCATAGTCACCATAGCCTCACTCTTCACTCTTATAAATATGCATTGTGCAATCCCTGGGCCTCCTCTTTAGTCGAGTACCTTGTTTTGGATCGGTTAATGCATTCCATGGCAAATCAGATAGAATAGGAATTTTTCAGACTAATGTTGACTTCCCATGAGTGAAGTCCATGTTTAGGTATTGTATCTTGACATGACAAGACTATTCTCAAGGAGGGTTCTTCGTATATCATACGAGAATACAATTATGAAGTTGGAAACATAAAGAAGTCATCAAGAAAGAAGATGAAGGCACACTAGCTTACAACAAAAGATCAAAGAACATGCTTAGATGAAGACTCCATATCAATCAACCCCTTGGAGGATGAATATGAAGCACATGCAATACCTTCCATGAAGATATGAAGGAATAAGTAAGAAGATAAGCTTGGTTTGGACATATCATCATGAATATTTGAGTCATATTTTTCCAAGTCATGGCTTGTACTATCATCACAGTGTTATATGTGTCAATGAGTGTTTTTGAATCATTTGTGGATATAACTATGTAATTTTTAAGAGAGTGAGAAATGTACATGTGTGCAAGTCCAAGTGTCACATGTGGAAAATGAAAAGTCACATGGATATCCAACCAGAGATATTCATGGGGCTTACTCCATGCTATAGAATATTTCCAACTTAGTTGGATGATGATAATAAATACTCCTTCCTGCTACTATGTAGTGACCTAGGAAACATGATCTATATTTTTAGGGATTTTGGAGGGAAATCAGTCCTCTTCTCAAGGAGGATTCACCCCACCCATTTTTTATAAATAAATGACTTGAGTAGCCTAGTATAAGTATTAGAAGCAAGAGAATAACAACATAGAGCATTAAGAGAATTTAAGAGTCCAAGTTTTACAAATTTTACCATGTAAAATCAATTATTTAGTTAATGAAAGTAATAAGTGGTTTTAACTATAGTCTAGATTTTCCTTAAGGTTTTTTTTTATCTTTCTTGGGTTAGGTCCCACACCAGGTGCTCAATATCCCTCTTGTACCTTTTCTACTTATGCATTTATTTATCTCTGTAGGCCATTTCTGAACATTACTTTATGCATGGTTATTTAGATGGTTTATGAATATATTTTCCTTACAAAGTATTTGATTATTAGAAGATATTATTGGTAATTATTATATTGTTTAAAAAAAAATTATTGTTTAGTTTAATTCAATTGTTGTTGTCTACTTTTTGTACATCATTCACTAATTAATTGTGTCTACACAGTCCCCTATTTTGCAGCTATAGGAAACCATACCACCATGTATCTTAATTGTATTCACCTTTCTAGTTGACGTTATGACCTAGAAATGTGTGCCTTATCATTTTAGAATGTATCCTTAGATTCCCTTGTTTCCCAACCTTGCATTTAACATATTTTTCTACTCGCTAGATTATTTCTTGTAGCAAAACAAGGACTCTTTTAGTAGTTTGTAACTTTCCCTCGAAACTTGCTTAGATTTGTGTTAAATTCATGGTTTACATTATTTGATGTATTACAATGCACCCAAAACCCTTCAATGAAGTTCAAAAGTAAAGAGACCAAGTATATTCCTTTACCTAGATTGTTGTAGAAATTTCTCTTTTCCTACATAATTAGGGTTTACTATTTGCACACTTTTACTTAATTAGTGTGTTTCATTTCCTTTCACAGTAGAATAACTATGCATTTATTTTTATTACAGCTAATATGGTTTCCTTCCTTCACTGAATTTAGCATATTTCTTTTTGTATTTCATTCCCTACAATTTGAGTCTTTCATATAGCATAGAATAGTTATATTGGTCTTTGTACAACCAAATTTCATCTCATCACTTCCACCTACATAAAATTCAACAAAAGGAAGAGATATTTCTTGTTACACATAAAATGTCAAGTCTTATTAAGTTTATATCAACCCCAAGTTGATAATTGAAGTTGATACCCTTGGGAGTTGTAGCATTGTTGCTACAATACTAAGGGTCGTCACTTTTTGGCACCATTTCTGGGGAGGTGTCAAAGTATGTACTATTTTTTTTCCTTAGTTAGTCTACTCTTCCTTTAATCAAAAGGAATCCTAGGAATGGAAGTCCTTTCAATTTCATAGAAATGTATTATATATGTGAGGAAAATCATTCTACTAACAAGTGTCCATCATTGTTAGGTTTTGAGGATGTACACCAAGGAGAGGAAGGGAACATGGAGCCACTACACTTTGTTAACCAAAAGATGTCATAAGCCCCTAGGAAGTGCCAATAAGGTATGAAATTCCCCTCTCCTTTCAATGCTAATTAAATTCTCATTATCAACCTTCGTGTCCTCCTAACTCTTCACCTTAGGCTATTCCCACTCCTTCGTCATATCCTCCTCAAAATATTACTCCTCCCTACTAGTCATACCCTACTCTCACTCCTCAATGAGGTAATCAATCACCAAGATTTAGGCCCTAGATGGCCCAACAACATACCCTAATTCTTCCTCCTCAATAATCCCAAGCACCCCAAAACATTCCTCCACAGAAAACAAGATTTTATGTGCAACTAAATCTTAATCCCAATAAAAATAACGAGGCTCAAGTAGTCTACAATAAAAACTACTTACAAAACTTATGTTGTAAAAATATAGGAAATCAACCTTAGGTATGGGAAGGTCCAACTAGATTCTCATCCACCTCCCCCAATAGATAATCTTAAGGAAGAGAATTAAGAACTTGTACCTCAGGTCACCCTACCAAAACCTCCCTATCCTGAAAGGTTAACAACCCACAAAAAACACACCCTAGAGGAATGTGAACTTCTAAGAAAACTAAAAAATATGTGTCAAGTTCCCTCTCCTTCAAGCCATCAAATATGCTCCTATATACAACAAGTTCATTAAGGAACAATATCTTATAAATATTGGAAAAATAAAAATTATGCCCCTATTATTATTGTCATAGGTTGTTTGGATGATCTTATGCTTGGTAGAGTGATCATCCCTAAGTACTTAGATCTTGGGAGATCAGTAGTAGATGTACACATCAACGAAATTGTAGTTCCAAACACTCTCATGGATATGGGAGCTATAGTAAATGTCATGACAAATAAAACATACTTAAACTTAACCTCCAAGGATATCTAAGGAATACCTTCACTATGCTACAACTTGCTAATAGATCCATGGTAGAACTTGAAGGTATCATAGAGGATGTAATGGTCCACATTTATTCTTGGGAGTATCCCATTGATTTCCTTATCCTTCAGCCCAAGTCCAAGTTTAATGGTTGCCTACTCATCTTAGGAAGACCCTAATTAGCCATTTTTGATGCATATATCAATTGTAGGGATGGGAACATCACCATCACCCATGGGAAATCAAGAAACTAGCTTGAATCATGCCCACCAACTCAAACTCTTGTTGAGGATGACTTTCTGACATGGGTAGAGAAAAATAAGGAAGAGATGACTCGTGCCTCTCATCATCCTACCCTGTATGTACATTATAAACCACCATTAGCAACAAATAAATTTATGAAGATAATTTGATTGATAAATTTATCCAAAACCAATACCTTGCTGCCATGAATATTGATGGCTAAAAAGAACATTCATCTTTAGGGTATCCTAGTTGTTCTCAAGACAATTCATTGGTATATTTTATAATTGTTAATTTTAAGAAAAATAATGTGAAATCCATAGAAATCAACCCCTCTAAAACCTTGAAAATTATCCCATTTCTCTTAGTTGATCAAGAAGATCAACTACTCATTTTCTTGAAACAACATGTTTATGCATTTCCATGGGACAATAAATACATGAAGGGATTTCATCCTTCATTTTTTACTCACCATATATATATAAAGGAGGATCATAAACTTGTTTTCCAGTCACAAAGGTGAATGAATGCTACATTGACATACATTGTGAAAGATGGATTGCAGAAATTATTGGATGCATGATTCATCTATCAAATATTTGATAGTGAATGGGTGTCTCCCCTAGACATTGTCTCTACGAAAAATGGAAAATGGAGGATCTGTGTTTAACACAAAGAAATCAAGGAAGTCACTCGCACAGATCAGTTTCCCTTTCCTTTCTTTGACCAAGTTATTGATGGCGTAGCTGGGAAAAAAATATTCTCCTTTTTAGATGGATTCAGTGGGTACAACCAAATCCAAATCAATCCCAAGGATCAGGACAAGAATACCTTCGCATGTCCATGGGAAAATTTTTCATATAGATTTATTCCATATGGATTGTGTAGTTACCCTACCACCTTCCAAAAGGAAGTGCTAAGCATAGTCTTTGATCTTGTGAATGATTTGGTGGAAATATACATCTATGATTTTACACCCTATGAGAATGATTTCCAAACGACTCTCTCAAACCTAAGAAAATTCTTGCAAAGGTGTAAAGAAATGAACCTCACCTTGAGCTATGAGAAATGCCTATTTTATATGAATGATGGGACTTTCTTAAGGAATTTCTTCTATTCAAAAGGAATCCAATTGGACCCTAAAAAAATAACCATCATAAAAAAATTCATGTTCCTCAAAAACGAAAACTTTTTAGAAGTTTTCTAGGCCTTGTTGGATATTATTGAAGGTCCATCAAATATTTTAGTAAAAAAATTTCTCCTTTATTTTCATTATTGAAAAAATATGTCGAGTTTTGCTGGAAAAAATTATGTCAAGAAGCATTTGAGGGAATTAAAGGAAAACTAATGTCAACACTTGCCTTTAGAAGTTCCAATTGGAACTTACCCTTCCATATCGATATAGATGCTTCAATAGGGAAACTTGGGAAATTATTGGACAACTTGAAGGTAAAATTCCCTATGAAATTTATGTTATTAAAAAAATAATATCCAAAGATGAGCTTAACTGTGACAATAATTGAAAAGGAATTTCTTACCATTGTACATTCTTGAAATAAATTTAGACATTACACAACTAATTATCAAGTATTTGTGCACACTATCCATGCACTAATCAAATACTTATTGAATAAATCAAATGTAAATGCTCAGATGATTAGGTGGTTATCACTATTGCAACAATTTGATTTGGCAATTGTTGAAAAAACTTGGAAGGAGAATGTTGTATATTTTCTATCAAGGCTAACCTTGTCTACAGATGAAGAAGTGGTAGATGACCATCTCCCTAATGAGGATCAATGTTTCATATCACTCATATCTCCATGATTCATTGGCATAAACAAATTCTTAGCCACTAGCCAATTACCTTCTCACCTATCTTCAAAGGACAAGAGAAAGATTGTCAAAAAGAGCTCTTCATATACTTGGATGATGGGAAACATTTTCAACTTAGGGCTCGATTAGATTTTGAGAATATGTGTGAGGTAAGATGAAGATTATTAAATCATCTCCTATTTCTATGATGGACCCTAGGGGGTTGTTTTGCTACAAAATGGATAGCCTACAAAATCCCATAAGTCATATACCTTTTTCCAAATATTCACAAGGATTCCCATAGGTATACCTCCTAGTGTGATGAATTCCAAGGGATAGGGAAACCTACTTGGAATGATGGTATTTACCTCCAAATTCAAGTGTATTTTAAGCCATTTGAGAAGTAGGGCATAGACTTAATTGGTCCCATTGATCCCCCATATGGGCATAAGAAGTACATCATTGTTTGAACATACTACGTGAGCAAGTGGGATGAAGTGCAGGTGGTGACAACAACAAAATAATATAAAGTGGTTCAATTTATAAGGGAAAACATCTTCTACGAGTTTGCTTTTCTAAGAGAATTGGCGATACATCAAGGCTTCCAATCCACCTTCAGTTTCATCAAGGGAATATTAAAGCAAAACCACATTTGACACTAAAGGTATACGCCATATTACCCTCAGAAAATTGATAAGTGTAGGTTACCAACAAAGCATTAGAAAGAGCTCCGACCAAGGTGATAAAAAACAATAAAAGTAATTAGCAAAGAGATTTGTAGAGGTAACTTGGACCTGCAATACCACTTGGAAGACTACTACTGGATTTACCCCCTATGATATAGTCTATGGTAAGAAAGATTGTTGTTTATTGAATTTTAATATAACACCTTAAGGATGGTATCCCAACTTGATATTGATTTAAATAAATCACATGATGAAATATTGCAATGCTTGAATGCATCAGATGAATACAAAATGCAGGTCTTATTGCACATTGAAGTAGTCCAACTAGAAAGAAAACTATAACATGAAAAGAAAATAAAAAATAGACCCTTCCAAGAGGGTGATAGGGCCCTGTTGTATGACTCCATGTTTAAATATTTCAAGGTTAATCTCATGACCTGATGGCTCGGGAATTATCTAGTTGAAAAGTGTTATGGTAATGACTTAGTTAAAATTAATATTATTAATGAGGAATAAGTTCCACTCTTGATAAATGCATATTGATTGAAAGTATACAAGAATCCCCTATGCAGGTTTGATTTTACCTATTCAATAAGCAAGGAATTTAATTTTATTGATATCATTAAGGCTCCCAATCCATTCATTCCTTGAATCTAAAAATAAAAGTAAAAAAAGGTAAAAAGAAAAGAAAAAAATAAACTCAAGATAAAACCTCCTTTGAGGCATTTGAGGTAGGCTCACTACCTAAAAAACTCCATGAGGGATCTTGTACATCTAAGTAAATAAATAAACAAAGAAACCCAAGTGAAAACCTATTCCAATATATGTGGGGTAGACCCATTGGTTAGAAACCTCCATGAGGTAGCCAATAAGCCTCGAAAAAAGAAACTTTTGTCTCACCTTAACTTGTGTGTAGGTACTACAAGAAGAGAGAAATAAGTAATTCAATCTTCACATTTAGTCCAATACATCAAATTCAACAGTAGAAGTGGGCCCATATAATACCTCCTACACTATTTTCCAACTACTTTCATCATCCACCATACCAAAACTCCATGCTTACCTCTTTCCAATATGTTTTTGTTAGCTTCCCTAAAATGCTACAAGAAAGTCCTCTAATGCTACAAAATAACCAGTTTCAAGAAAAATCTACAAGTCAAGGTATTTCTTTCCATCTAAGCTAGAAATGAGCACCAAGGAAATCCTAACATCTAGCTCCTTCATCACCATGCATCATGTGCTAAATTCCCCTTCACAGATTTTCATTTCTAGCCTTGCATTAGTTGAGTTGCTTGTCTTTCTCACCACAACCATAGTAATATCCTTCTCTATCAACACCATTATATCCTCTAAGAATTATCAAGTCCCCATGCAATTTTGAAAAGGTATTTTGGTGAGCATGAGGAACCTTTGTGGTTGCTACATGATACTAGAAAACCCTGTAGCAACTTGAAAAGATCCTACAGGCTCAATCTGCAAAGCAATAAAAACACTCTTGAATAAGACTACCAAATTCAATAAAAGATCAATAACTCTACAGAACCAATGTAATCACTCACTCCAATTTTGACTATCTGTTTGCTAATAATGCCCTGAAAACACTTGCAAATACATAAAAAAATAGCCTCCAGTATCACGAAAAGGTAACGCACTAGATAAGAAAACTCTTTGATTCTCACCCTATGAATTCATTTAGAGAATAAGGAAATGTTATTTGTGTAAAAGGGATTTGTTTTATAGCCAGATAAACTAATAGAGGACTAAGAAAAAATTGGCAAGAAAACACCACTTTGTCTAAAAGTTCTTCCCATGTGTGGGAGTATGAATGAGACAAAATTAGTGATTGTTTGAAAAGGTGGTGATTTTCATGTCTTTATGGCAAGGAAAAGTGTATTATTGTTGGCTTGGTTTAGGCTGACTCAGGTTCGATCTATACTATGCACCAACAAAACCCTCAATCACTGGCCCTTTCAGCAATGACCTGCAAGCAGATCGCAGCCTCACCCGAAGTGACTATGTGAGGATGTAGAACCAAGTTTCTACAACCTTGAAGGATGTAGAGATGTGGTATTATTATGTTTTCTTATTCTTGTCATTCATAAATCACTTCATCGCATTATATTAAACACTTAAACATGTCATATAAAACCATAAATCGTCACTGTGCTGAAATCAAATACAACTATAATAACTACAACTCTAAAATAGATGATAAGAAATATGCACATGAAGACACCAAATTACTGTGGTTCACCCCAATGTGAGGCTACCTGCACAAGAACTATTGCTAATATAATGAATCTTTGTACAAAAAACAATCCTTGGCTTATGCACTAAGCTATAGTCTCTCTGCGCACTCAGTTGTAGACTTAGGCCTTTGCACATTCAGCTACAGAGCCTCTCCTTCACTACAAAACTACAGATCACAATAATACAACCATAACACTGATTTGGATCCAAAGATAGATAGGATGATTCTCTTCTTATTATTTCACCCTATATATACTGTTACATCAGAGGGTTACATCATTGCAATACCATGGTCCAAATACCATGGGATCCCTAAAACAAGCAACTATGGCCCAAAATATCATTATCCTTTACAACATAATGTGATTTTATAAAAATAAGGGGATTTGACGTACTCGAATGCCCTTATACCATGCGGTATATTCCAAGTGCTCCGCTGCGTGGTCCACTTTGCATTTTGTTTCTCTACTATGTGCTCTGTTGCATTCTCCATCACACACTTTGCCCCACAAAATGTGGAGTCTTTGCCAAAATCGAGGCCAAGTTGGGTTGTGCCCAAGAGGCCCCCAACACACACATGTGACTCGTCCCGATTCACTTAGTTGATTTGCCTCTAATATTTGCTGCAATTTTGCTGTAGGCACTGCTAAACTATTCCAGAATATCTGTGACCTGCTTCTCTTCGCTGCACACTTCCTCTAGTAGTTCTTCTATCATAGATTCTATAGCCTTCCGCATCACTGTTGTCTCCCTCTATTAAATGTCTTTACAGTGTAGTTTATAGTCCAATGGCCACTTTCAACTGCAGGTGGCACTAATAATTTTCTCCTTTCTTAATTAGAGTGAAGCTATAGGGGCAGGGTTGTCCCTGTACAACTTCAATCTACTTCCATTTAGTCTTCCATGAATCAATTCTCCATTTAACTTTTCTAATTGAACTGTGCCTCCATAAGTAATATGCTTGATAATGTATGAGCCCAACCAATGCATCTTGAATTTTCCTGGAAATTTCACAAACTTACTAATCCGAATTGGATCCTAAACACTCTATAAGTTTTCAATAAACTCATTCAAATTATTCCAAACAGATTCAAGTCTTAGAAATATCAAGCTATTAGAAGGAATCCTTGTGACAGTTGCAATTGTGATCAGTGCAGAGCAATGAGGACCCTCGGTCAAGCGCACAGACCGTTGGCCCATGGTTACACGATTAGTGCTAGAACTAATTGCATATCATAGGGCATCCCCCTCAATGAAGGAAATCCCCGAAGTGCCCAAACCCAAAATGGCTATGAAATGTAGAAAAGTAATAAATTTGGTTCCGTGGATTCTAGAAAACCGGTAGGATATCGGAAGGCCTCGAGGCAGTAATCAATTTTGACCGAGTCTCACTCGATGCCACAAACTGAGTGACATGCATCCGGTAGAAGAGGGAGAAAACCACTCACATCGGATGAGTAAATGTCATGCTACTTACCTGCCTAATATGAATGACGACCGTAGGATCTAGGGGGCCCCAATCAACGGTAGAGGCGCTTCCCAATAAATGACTAGATTTGACAGGTTGTAAAGAAAGATTACATGGGATTTGAAGTCCGTCGTGGACGATGAGTTGGCAGAAGATTCATATTTCATGGGCAACCTTGGAGCGAATGGAAATAACCACCGTTCAAAAAATTTCAAGAGAACTGACACTCAGTTCATTATGAAACAGGTCACTGTTATAGCTCCAAATCTCACTCTTGATGTTTGTGATGCTGCACTCATGGTCTAGGGCGACCCCTCCTTCCAGACGTGGTCTAAATACTTAAAAAATAGTGTTTTACTCCCTATACGAGACATTGCCCTGAGCTAAACACGTGTGTATGCAAGTCCGTGTATACCCAACCCGCGTATATGTCTTAAAACACTTAAAAAAACTTAAATATCCTTAATTTCGGGTGGAGATCATGGGTATTACCTGTTGATTACCTATTAGTTCCCGTGGCCCAACTATTCCCAATGAATTCCCAACTAAAAAACTACTTTGGGGGAAGTATAAAAAGGCTCAATGAGAAGACCAAAGGGAGGAGAGAGTAGAGAGAAAATTCACTCTGCTGAGATTATACCTGACCAGGTTTGAGGATCCTTGTGCTTCCAGCACTTCCCCCCATTATAGGAAACTCTTGATTCCTTGAGCTTGGATGTTATTTCAGTAGTTGATATACCTTGGTCTGAGTCATGGAAGGAGCTTGTTGAAGGCTTGAGAATGGACGGACCTAGAGGACAGTTCCGCTTGGAGCCAGTGAGAGGAAGACTCAGGTGAAATCATTCCTTACTATATTTTAGTTTTTGAGAAACAGAGTTCGGATGATCCATAGTGTTCTTCATTCTTTTGTCGACGTTTCGAGTCTATACCAAGACTCATCATCAGGATTTTTGATGTATAGAGAGGAGAAAGCGAGATATAAATAATGTCAGGGAGGTTATGTGTGTAAGCCGACTTTTTATTTACTCTTATTTTCTTTTATTTATTTATTACTAGTGTTTTTATGTTTATATTTATTAATTAATTTATGTTATTATTGTTTATTCTTATATTAGTTTATTTATTGTTGTATTAATATTATTCACTTATATATTTAATCTGT
>APFE030566814.1:234224-256939 GCA_000404065.3 Pinus taeda | reverse complement strand
TATTTAATCTGCATGTAATGAAATTGATTTTTATATGTATGTATCTCTATGTTTTTATTTACCATTCTTCTATATAATTATCATAGTTGTTATAATTTCATTTGATTATTATTAGTATTTATTAAATTATTTATTTGATTTATAATTGTATTAATCTTATTTTCATGATTTTATTGATTTATTATATTAAGTTAATATGAATTTTGTTATGATTATTATATTTAATGATTTTTTTTATCACATATATATAAGTTTACCTTTGTTATTTTGTTATATTATTATACTAGTATTAATAGTATTATATTTAACTTATTAATTAATTATTATATTATTTATTTATTTTTATTAAAATATGAGATTATATTGTTGTATTTAAATAATATAATATTATTTCAAAGGTTTGAAAGGGCTTTTAGGTTAAGGGGGAAGGATATTAATTAAGCTGCTTAATATTATAGATTGTTGAGGAACCCACTAGATGAAAGGGTTAGAATTTTTATAGACAGAGAAGATGGGGGGGGTGGGGAACGGGAGAAGGGTAGGGCAAGTTTAATCCATGGGGGAGAGCAGAGGATTCCAGTTTTTGCTAATTTCCAAGCCTCCATCTCTATTAAGGTTTCGAGGGTGTTTAATGATCTCAATAGCCTCATGAACTTTATGCTTGAAATGGTGTTTTTCATTTGCAATAACCTTAGTGTCTTTTAGGCAGATATGATGGTTTGTTTTACCAGCATGTTCAGCTAAGGCTGAAGAGCGAGTTCTTTCTTTGCATATGTCAGCACTATGCTCCTTGAGCCTAATCCTCACGGACCTGCCAGTTTCTCCTATATATTGTTCTCCACAAGAGCAGTTGATGATATACACACCTTTTTGCTGCAGCTGCTCTTGGTTGTCCTTAACTGATCTCATTCTCTACTTGATGGTTGATAAGGGCTTGAACGAAGTTTTGACATCTTTCTTTTTGAGAACTTTGGCAAGCTTGTCAGTGACACCTTGAATGTATGGGAGGTAGGCATTAGAAGTCATGGGGTTAATAGATTTGTTTGTATTGTTTCCGGATTTGGCTTTATGAATGGCTTTGAGGATGCTCTTGGTATTGTATCCTAGGTTGGAAAAAGTTCTTTTTAGGTAAGTGATCTCTTCTTCAGCATGGTCATCATCTGAGATTCTCCAAGCTCTAGTGAAGAGGGTTTGCAACACACCCATCTTTTGGGCTGGATGGTGATGAGAATCGGCATGGAGGTAGTTATCTGTATGAGCCTTTTTCCTGAATACCTTGTGACCTATGGAACCGTCCTCCTTTCTTATGAGGAGAATGTCTAGGAACGGTATGCAGTTATTCTCTTCTGTCTCCATTGTGAACTTAATGTCATTTGATAAGCTGTTGAGATGGTTCAAAAAGTTTCTAAGCTCCTTATCACCATGAGGCCAATTAACGCTGGTGTCATCCACAAACCTAATCCAGTACATAGGTTTTAAAGGGTATGAATCAAGCGCCTTTTTCTCAAATTTTTCCATGTAAAGATTAACTACAATTGGTGAAAGAGGTGATCCCATGGAAACACCTGAAGTTTGTTCAAATATCTCACCTTGGAAAGAGAAGAAGGTAGAGCGAAGGCATACTTCAGCCAGTTTTGCGGTTTGGGGGTCAGCCACTTCTTTAACTACTTGTATAGCTTCCTCTAGGGGGATCTTGGTGAAGAGTTGGACTACGTCAAAACTAACAATTTTGTCTTCTGGGTCTAATTTTGTATCTTTAATGAACTTGACAAATTGGTGGAATCCTTAATGTAAGAGCTGGTCTTGCCAACTAGGGGGGTTAAGATGCTAGTGACATATTTTGCTAATTCATAAGTGGGAGAACCAATCGTGTTTACTATAGGTCGTAAGGGAACATCTTTTTTATGCACCTTAGGGGCTCCATAGATTCTAGGAGTGATTTCACTATCAGGGGTGAGGCACTTTTTTAGTTTATCATCTAGATTGGTTTCCTTAATAGCCTTCTTTACTATTCTAGTAATTTTAGAGATGGGGTTGGTCTCCAGCTTTTTGTAGCTCCCACTGTTGTATAAGTGGTCTTTCATCTTGTTTACATAATCATCATGATTCATAACAACCGTGGCGCCACCCTTGTCTGCTTTGAGAATGAACATCATAAGTGTTTGGATGAAAATGAGCATTAACAACTTATATCCTATATAAACATCTTAAGTGGCTAGTTAGAATTGATAGGCAAGTTACTTTCATTATTTGATTTAGAGAAATCTTAAGTTTCTTGCATCTTCATTATACTTTGCATTAGGATAATTTTGCATTGTTAAAGCATTTTTAGTTTTTGTGTGTGTGAAGTATGTTGCAAGAAAAGAAAAGGAAAAAGTTTTTTTCTTTCTAGGTGTTTCTTAGAACCCAAGTAGAAGTTGCTTTTCATTGAAAGAAAAATTGCATTTATGTAGTCACTTTTTCTTTGAATTTGTTTGAGTCATACACACATCATCAGTTTCACTTGCATACCCTTGACTTAAAAAGAACAATCCTTAAAATCAAGTGCTAATTAAAATATACTAGAAATTTTTATAATGTCAATTTAGACACGCCAACAAGTTTTAGGATATTTGGGGCCTTAGATTAGGTGAGAGGAAAGTAAACTCTCCAAGGTCACTCTAAACTATCAAATGTAGAAGCCTAAATAAAGAGTGTAAATCCAATAGTGTTAGGAAGACCAAGAAAGCTCTAGATCTAGGAGTTAAGCACGAGGGTTTTTGAAGATAAGGAAGAGAGATACCCCCTCTCCTACGTATTGGATCTTACCTCAAGACTATTCCGCCTGGCTTCTCACACGAGTTAGTACCTTTAGTTGCCTATCCCAGGGATCTACATAGGTGGCTATGGAGGGGAATCCCGTGGCACCTGAGGTCGACGTTGTATCACTCTCAACAGTACTTCTAGAGGGCACTCATGCAAAGCTCGGGGGCTTGCACCAGCACAGGCTGTTGTTTGGAGGTCATCGTAATTCATCTGATACCTTTGCTAGAAGGCCTTGGTTGTTATTATCCAAAACTATCTTTGGAAGGCCCCTACTTTACTTTCTCATATTTTGGTGTCTGATCCTCATCACTCAGAGCATAAATACTTGGAATTCACATGATTGGTTGTATCTTTAGGGACTTTATAGTTGAGTGCTCTTTGCTTCTTGTATATAGTTGGCTTTAGGTATTTTTGTCTAGTCACTTTTGGACTTTGTATTCTGAGTGACTGACTTACCACTCCACCGATCTTGAAAGGATTTTGGTCATTCTTTAGAAAGTTGTGGAGTTTCCTCCTCAAGGGCAAAGGTCTTGATTGTGTGTCTATCTTCCTTGAAAATTCATTTCTACATTCCCATAAGGGAAGGGTCTGTGAATCAATTAGATATGGCCCATATTATTGTGGAAACCAACCAAGGTACCCTCCCAAAGGTGATCCTTATGCTTTTCCTTTCTTTGGAAACACTAGTACTCCCTTGATGGCCAGTTTGAATATTCTTGGATTTAATGTTGGACTACCTGTTTGCCTGTGGTCCACTCCGAATATTCCAGATGTTCTTGAAGCTTCTAAGGTGAATGCTTTATTTTAGGGGCATCATATGGATGTTAATTTTTCATCTTCTTTCAAAGAGAAATATGGGATTCCTTTTTCTCCTCCTTCTTGTAATAAGAAATCTTTAACCTCTGCTAGTCATGTTGAAGATGAGCCTTCAGCTGCTGCAAGTCATGCAGGGGGCATAAGTCTAGTCACTCCAAGTCATACTAGCACTTCATCATCAACCTCTACTAGTCATGTTGAAGATGAGTCTTCAGCCGCTACAAGTCATACTGGGGGCACAAGTCTGGTCACTGCAAGTCATACTAGCACTTCATCATCAACCTCTACTAGTCATGTTGAAGATGATTCTTCAGCCACTGCAAGTCATGATGGGGGCACAAGTCTAGCCACTGCAAGTCATATTAGCAAAGAGTCAGCGACCTCTGCAATTCATGTTCAGGACTCTCCGCAAACCACTGCTACAGATCTTAGCAGAATGGATGTTGATAAGAAACCTGGACGTAGAAGTTTTAAACCTAAGTTCCTTTGTAAGATATGCAAGGGAGACCATCTTACTCATTTGTGCCCTAGTATTCCAAAGGTACAAAGGATACGGTCCAAGTCTGAAAGTTCTTCTACTCCTGGAACTGATGTGGTTTCTCATCAATCCCATAAACCATTGGTTGATAATGTGGTAGAGCTAGTGCAATCTCTGGCTGATTACACTCCTCTTTTGGGGGGTGAAGTGCCTAACAAAAGAGTCTGTTTGATATCTAGTATAGAGTCTTCTGGTATAGGGGGCATTCCGGTTTCTTCGAATGCTCTCCCTCCAAGTTCTACGAGTGTCTCCTTTGATTGGGATAATCTTGTTAAGCCTCATCTTCCTTCCACTACACCTTTCCAAATAAAGGTCAGGGTTAATTCCACAAATTTCTATCGATGTATGGTGGATGAAGGATCCTCTGCAAATATTATATCCTCTTTGACTTGGAAACCTTTGGGTTCCCCAAAGTTGTTGACAACTGAGAGTCAGTTGTTAGCCTATGATAAAATACCCGGTGAATCTATGGGCATTCTTCCTCAATTGCCTCTTACTTTAGGTGGGAAGACTGTCTTAATTGATATGATGGTGGTTGATAGCCCTTTAGACTTTAATATGCTACTTGGGTGTGACTATGTCTATGCTATGAATGCTGTGGTGTCTTCACTCTTTCGAGTGATGTGCTTTCCTCATAAAGGGAATATTGTCACTATTGATCAAATTGCATCTGATAATCACCACCCTAATTTGAATTTACTGCAGAATACCCCTTGGTTTTCTCCAAGTGTTCAAGTAGACTCTACCCCACCTCGGGTGAATTATGTGGCATTGAATCCTCAATGTTCAATCACTTCTGAGAAGGATCCTTTGACTTATTATTCTCCTTCTTGGGACTTGGTCCTAGCACTTGATCGAGAGATTCTTCCTATATGGACATGGGACCCCTTAATTCGCTCTTTTGATCATTGTAGTCCTCATGATTTCTTAGAAATTGATTTTCCTTCACAGGAGGAGCTCTTTGAAGCCGTGAATTTTGACTACCAAAGGAGTCCTTGGCCCGAGCCCTGCAAGTGGTTTGTCCAAAAGAACTATTATGCGTAAGCTGCAAGGTTGCATGGTTCCCTGTACCATATTGTATATATAAGGTATGCATTTTCATGTTTTGCATTCTATAACACAAGAGTTTGTATGAAGTTTATATGTGGGATGTATTAACTTCTTGTCTAGAGTTCCTTTTTATGTATATGGAACTTGGAATATTTCTCCTTTAGAAATTTTTATGGTTGGTCTATTCTGACAGGTATTGGTTCTTGAAACTGGCATATAAGTTAGGTTTTTTTGCCTGCATTGTGCACTTATCAGTTTCCGTTCCCATTTTGGCCTTAGGATAGACCCCACCAAGTTATGATGCAGAACCTTCTCATTGCTTAGAAGTATCATGACTTGTGTGGTAGAGCCTACCTTATCATGGGTGCTCTAGTTAGTACCTTGTTGTCACTTAGCACTCATGTCGCTTTTTTGTCCCTAGGCTTAGGAGTCCTCTTTAGTCTCGCCATGACTTATGCGTTGAAGACTCATTCTGCTTTGCTTCTTCACTTCATTCTAGCCTTATACCCTATAGGCTCCTTCGTGTTGAGTTGTACTAGTGCATTGCATTTTGTCCATTTTCACCTTTTGGCCTTGAGCTGGCTTCACCTGGACTCGTGTTTAAGCCAACTTTTGACCATGACATCTATAAAATCAAACTTGCATCCACTTGACTTCTGCAACTTGACACACCCTGACCTGTGGAAGGAACATACCTTTGAGTGTCTTTGACCTGTTTTTGCCTCCCTACATTGAGCATAGGATTCTTCCCATCCCAAGAACTAGATCATCTGTTTCACCGACACTCGTTCTTTCCACTGTACTATAGCATTCTTTAATTCCTTTTCCAACTTAAATAAAAAGACAAAAAAAATAATATTCCAAAAAAAGGGTGGGAACAAGACAATATTTCCACTTATTATCAGCAGCTAGAGTCAGTCGTGTCGCCTTTGAACAAAGCACTCAAAACAAAGTCTCCTCTATTTGGGTGGGATTTAGTTTGACTTAGGGATTCTTAACCTTGTTATTGAATGAATTCTCCCCTGATTGGTTATCTCTTCCAATCATATGGAGGGTTCCTTCATGCCTCCTGCATGAAGAGCTTATACAAAGTCATCATATGCTGCCACATAGTCATCATTGAGTTGTGCTTTTGTTCAAGGGAAGTTAGCCCGAGTTGACCTCTCTGTGGTGTCTCTTGACTCATTTTTCAATCGGTCATCCCTGGTTGTCAGTGTATTGTCTATCATCACATCAGCTATATTGGTCCTTTACTCATGATGTTTTGAGAAGGTCCCCATTGACTTCTTTCTGGTAGGTCTTGTCCTTATTGACAATGACATCTTGCTCTAAGGACGGGCCTAGAGCAGCACCCTAGCCCTATTTTCATTATTGATATGTCACCTTGTGCTCGACATCGATCAGTATCATGGGTCTTTGACTAAGTGGTTTCCCTTGTGTTCAACATCAGCTTACACTATCACACATTTGGATTCATGCAGTACCTTGTTTTCCATTTGACCCTATTGGTGGATACCTCGCCTCTATGTCAGCTCTCATTATTGGTTGGTTCAGAGGGTTTTTGTCATGCACTAGCCACATCTTTTGTATGTCGAAAACGTGCTTTGGTTAGGTTACTACATCTTTTTCGTCTGATTCCTTCCATATTATTGGCCTGCGGGTTACACTCACACTAGATTGATGAAGGATGCCTTAATGCCTTCCTTCTAGTGGATCTTTCCCTATTGATTACGACTCATTTCTCTGGGGCAAATATCTAGAGTCCATTTGGCAGTACCTTGGGGTTTGCAGTCATTAGTGGCAAAACCTTTGCTATCGACAAAGAGAAACCATCATTGTCTCCTGGTTGATAGATTATTACAGGTGTTTGACTCCATCTCATCTATTCACACTTGTTAGATTGTATTGGGTACCTTGATGCTCATTATCATTATCGGTGAGTAATATCACATTTTTTAACAATATACATAAATGACCGGTAATCAAACAATTTCTTACATGGTCAACTTCAGATAATTTATTCCCATGGTGTAGAAATGCACCACGATGGTCAGTGAAGACCTTGGGTTGCATCATCATTTCATTGGTTCAGTCTTTGATATCAATGATCAACTTCATCTTTCAGCATAATTGACATTCTTATATGTGATATTCAGACATGTATTTGTTTGATCGTGATCAGATGATCCATTATGTACTTTCTAGTCTTTTCTACTTATATACTTAGTCGATCCGCTTGTACTTGATATGTGGACATGCTTTACTTTCTTTGAGAATGGGTATGCCCACATCAGACAATGTTTCTTTCTGATCTCCTTTTGTGGCTTAGTAGGCTAAACTCTGGTGAAGTCCTTCTCAATTTTTGACAGGTTTCCTTTCCATGCACTTGCTTAATACATTTCATCCATCATGTACCCCTTCTAACCTCATATATTAGGAGGCATCTGTTATAGCTCCAAATCTCACTCTTGATATCTGTGATGCTGCACTCATGGCCTAGGGCAACGCCTACTTCCAAACCTGGTCTAAATACTTTAAAAATAGTGTTTAATCCCTATACGCGACATTCCCTAAGCTAAATGTGTGTGTACCCGGGTCTGTGTATACCCAACCCGTGTATATGTCTTAAAACACTTAAAAAAATAAATCTCCTTAATTTTGGGTGGAGATCACGGGTTTTGCCTGTTGATTACCTATTAGTGCCTGTGGCCCAACTATTCCCAACGAATTCCGAACTAAAAAATTACTTTGGGAGAAGTATAAAATGGCTTCAATGGGAACGCCTAAGGGAGGAGAGAATAGAGAGAAAAATCACTCTGTTGAGATTATCCCTAACCAGGTCTAAGGATCCTTGTACTTCTAGAACTTCCCCCAATTATAGGAAACTCTTGTTTCCTTGAGCTTGGATGTTATTTCACTAGTTGAGATACCTTGGTATGAGTCATGGAAGGAACTTATTGAAGGCTTGAGATTAGATGGACCTGGAGGACGGTTTTTCTTGGAGCCAGCAAGAGGAAGACTCAAGTGAAATCATTCCTTACTGTATTTTAGTTATCTGCAATAAAGAAACACTTGTCCTATTCCTGAAATTAATCTTCTTCATGCTTATGATGTTCAGTTATGATTTTCATATGAATAGTTGTTTCAATTGTATAACTAACTACCTTTCAATATGTTTTGAAGTTGATTTCTTTATGATGTTTTGTCCATATACTACTATGCTTCTTTGAATTGGTTTTTTTGCAGGTTAAAGGATCGAAAGGAACTCCAAGAGGATTTGGACCCTAGCTGGATCTACCCAAATGAAGGACCCCCAGGTGCACCTCTCTTTGTATAGTTTTCTTATATTAGTATCATGACTGTGTGGAATGTTTGTTTTTCATTGTAGATAACCCCCACTCTGCAAGGGTATTGACCCAAGACCCTAGGGGACCTTGTCCCTCAATAGTGGCCACCTCCCTGTGAAGCATTACACACTAATGATGACGTAGAATATTGGAGTTCGAACGGATAGAGGTAGGAAAACCAGAATGCCGGGAAGCGTAAACGAACTGACATAAAGAATACTGGCTTTAAAGCCATGAACTAACAGAAGGAGAGAAGCAGACAAGTAGGAAAGAGAGTTAGTGAAGAGTAGAGAGAAGAAGCCAAGCTAACCTGAGGGTAGTATCAAGCCAGACAGAGCCAGAGAGAGTTAGAGAGTGTGTGCACTCCAAAGAAAGATTGAGAGGTTCAAGCGAGCTCCTTGGCATAGGCCTGTAATGTATACGTTTCATATTGGGCTCATACTATTGTGACTAGTAGAGGTCAAGTACCAGTAAGGAGATACTGTTTACTCAAATCCTACTGATTCTATCTGTTGAGTGAGACTCAAATTGAGCTCACTGTTGTAAAGAAACTCTGCTTTGGAAACATAATAGAGAGGCCACCACTGAAGGTTGGACTAGGAGACGTAGCCCAGAAGTATTCGGTGAACTCCTTATTAAACTTCTTGTGTTTACATGTTTCCCTTTTATGTTCTCACTAACTGCTTTAGTGTCTATGTATTTCGCAAGCTTATGGATCCATTGCATAAAGTAACCTAGGCACCTCCATGCACATGAGTCTATAATACCTTGAATTCTTTGTCCTAGATAAATTCCATATCACTTACTATCATAAAGGAGAACAAGGTCCCCAACTTGGAACTTCTTCTACTTAATATGTCTATCATGCCAGGATTTTTATCTTACTTTCTGTACCTACTGATGGAATGCTACTATAAATATGTCTTCCTCTAAAGCAAGCAACTACACCATTTTTTCCTTCATTATATTAGGGTCTACCATATTTGTAAAAGATGCAATCCTCAAGCTAGGCACGATGTACGCCATGGGCATCACATCTTCTTGCTCATAAACTAACCTAAAGAGTGTTTGATCTATCATATTTTTACATTTGGTCCTATAAGCCAATAATATTGTTAGAATTATAAGGTCCCATTAATATCTATTCACATTACATACCTTGGTAAGTGCATTCTCCAAAATATTATTAAATGCATCTACTGTTCCATTGGCCTGAGAATGATAAGGGGTACTCTTCTGATGATAAGCTTGGAACTCCTCATTCAATGATTCAATAGTTTTATTTATGAAGTGTGAACCTAGGTAACTCATCAGGATCTTCGGACATCCAAATATATAAAATATGTACTCAAAAATAAACTTTGAATCATTATTTGTGTTGCTGTCCCTTACTGGTTGTGATTTGGCCCATATTATCAAGTAAACAATGGTTGTAATTATGTACCTTGCACCAGTCCTCTTTCCAAGTGGGTTGATTGGTCAAACAAAATCAATGACCCACTTATCAAGGGCCTACAATGTAACTTGTGGTACCAAAGGCATCTCATCTCTTCTTGAAGGCTTTCCTATTCTTTGACACACATCACATGCTCGACAATACTCTGAATCTTTGTGTAGTGTAGGCCACCACAATCTTGCTCTCAAAATCTTCTATGCAGTAGCTTTTCCTACATACTATCCACCAGCTGGGCCCCCATGAGACTCTTCTAGAATCATCTCTTTCATGTTCAGGAACATATATGCATAGTATCTCATCTAGTCCCATCTTATATAAACATCCTGCTATTAATGAAAATTCAATTGCCTTGACCACTAATTATTTCTTTTGCTACGTAGTATACTCTGAAGGAACCATTCCTGTGGTCAAAAATTGAATGATATCTGTGAAATGGTCATCTTCAACTCTAATTGCGAATAATTGTGCATCATGGAGATTATCCTTTATGCTGAATGTTTCTTCCCCTATTTCTAATGTTGATATATGATTAGGTCCTGCATTCAGTCTCCCTAGGTTAACAATGATCTCAAAGTCATATTATAGGAATAACAATAACCATCTATAAACATTTCATCCTAATACAAGCTTATTAACCAAGTAATTCAGTGCAGAATGATTTGTAAACATTTTAAAGTGTGATCCCAATAAATAGTATCTAAACTTCTCCAAGGCATACACCATGGCCAGTCCTTCTCTTTATGTCGTGGTGTAATTATTTTCTGCTTTATATAACTTTCTACTTTCATAAGAAATAGGATGATCAATTTCTCCCATAATAGGTTGTGCTAGTACTACTCCCAAAGCTATAGAAGAGGCATCCACATGGACATGGGGCTCCTAATTCTAATCAAAGAACACTAGTATAGGTGAAATTACCATTTTTTCTTTCAATATGTCGAGGATTTTCTGAAATTCTTCATTCCACTAAAAAAGTTATGTCCTTTTCAACAATTTCTTCATAAGTGTAGTGATCTGAGCATACCCCTTGATGAACTTCCTGTAATACCCAGTATGTCCCAATATAGTGCGAAGATGTCTTACTATCTTACGTGGAAGCAAGTTCATAATGATAGCAATATTAGAAGGTCCCACCATTAGTCCATGCTTACAAATAATATGTCACAACAATATACCAAAAGGTACACAAAATGTACACTTCTTTAGGTTCAAAGAGATACGATCTTTTTTACATGTGTCGAGCATAAGCCTTAAACTTCAACATGTTTTCTCAACAATCCAAATATTGTCCAATATTTAAAATATACCTCTAAAAACTTGTGGATGTATTCCTTCAAATATGCTACCACCACCTTAGAAAATATAGCACGGGAATTTTTTAATCCAAAGGGCATCACTTTGCATTGAAATGAGCCTCATTCTGTAGCAAATGTGGTCTTATGACAATATTCCAGTGCAATCCTAATATGATGATAACCTGAGAATCCATTTGTAAATAAGTAAGCTTCTTGGCCTCCCACATTGTCCAACACTTCATCTATGAAAGGGGTAGGGAAGGGATCATGTAAACTTACATCATTCAACATTCTCGTATCAACATAGATCCTAATCTCTACTTGAGTCTTCTTCTCTTTCACCACCATAGGACTCACCCATTATGATTTTTCTACTAGTTCAATAATTCTTGTTTTTAATCATCTTATCAATCTCTACTTTTACTTTCTCTTTAGCCTCTAAGGTCTTTGTTTGACTAGATTCGGATTAGGCTTAATGGAATCTTCATGACTCTTAGATCTCCTATTATACCCTTCATCTCTAAAAACTTGATGGGAAAATGTTCTTGTTATTCATGAAGTAACTCTATAAATTTAATGACTATCTCTTCATCCCAATAGTCTCATATTGTTGCAAACTTGGGTTCCTTTTTCGATCCCATTTTGACCTTCTTGGTCTTCAATGGTTTGGTTATATCTGGTATCTTTTGCTCAGTTCTAGTTACTTTGCAGTTTCTTCTGACTCTACTATGTCGATGTTGCGAGGATATTCTTCTTCATCTGCAGTAAGGCTATAGCACTCCAATGCATTTTCTATCTACGCAACCCAATCAGGTTGTTGCCATCTTAGTGGGGTTACATTCTCAAAGATTGTTGGGTCCCTATAATACTAATGATTACCCCATTTCTATTGAGTTATACCCCTTATTATATTTATGTACCCATGTAGTGCCCATATTGTTACTATTGTGCCCCATAGAAGCCCACTATTGTTATTATTGTGCCCTTAGATTATTATCGTTATGTAGGCTCTGATTATGTTATGACCCCTTAGACTCCTATATATAGAGAGGACGTATTTTCATTTGAATCATCAAAGAATTGTTCATTTATGTAATGTAAAGGAGGTTTCCCCCTCGAAGAGGTTGAATTCTAAGGCGTTGATCTCTCTTTTCTGTCTTTTCTTGAGCTGGTTTCATAACATTTGGTATCAGAGCTTTGGATTCTAGGGTTTCGCTGCTCCAAACATGTCATCATGGAATTTTCACTATAACTTGTTTTCTGCGATGTTTTAGAAGTTGAAGAAAAAACCCATTTGAGAATACATCGTGCTAAATCTCGGGTCCTAATTTTAGAGCTTTTTGCATTATATTTACGGAGATATGATCTGAGGAAGTTGGTCTTTTTGCAGACTCCTGAATTACATTTCAAATAGGTGACCTGGGGAAAATCATCATAACTGTTTCTCTGAGCATTGGATTGAAATTTCATAAGACGATACAGAAAGAGGATGGACTGTAATTTCTTCTATATATTTTTTGGAGCCAAAAGGTGAAAACAGTAACTCGTGGCACGTCGTACAAGTTCGGTCTACTGAACTAGTCTATAATCAAGTCACTGTGGGAGATTTCGCATCTCTTTCTTGGAGAATCCAATTTGGATCAGACTAGTGGAATTGGAAAGAGGACACAGAGGGCTACCAGAGGTTGCAATTTCAGAACTGGATGTTTTGAAAGTATAGAGATACATCAGAGGAAGTATCGAGCTCCTACAAAGAAAAAAAAAAGGTGTGTAGATTCTTTTAAATTTTTGCTTAAGATTGGTTTGAAAATTTATTTTGAAGGAATTCAAAGGGCTAGTAGAGCATTATTATTGGTAATTGATGCCTCGAGGAAAGAAAATGCAAACACCTAGTAAGGAACCTGAAAGCTCTAGCATGACTCATGAAGAAGAGGAAGAAATGCTACATGATATATCAAAATTACAAAACCAAGTGCAAAAAATGTCAGCCTCACAAAAGCTAACAGAAGCTAAGATAAATGGCATGGAATCTAAGATAAAGGGCGTGGAAGCTAAGATGGAAGATTGGAAGACAGATTTGAAGACGGACATGGACGATTTGAAGACAGACATGGACGAATTGAAGATAAATATGAATTGGTTGCTACAAGAAATGGTCACTAAGGGTGAAAGAGTAGTAAAGGAAACTCATGATGAGAACAAAAGAAATGTTAATCATGATTCCATAGACTCTAATGTGGGATCAAAGACCCATCATACTCCAAAAATCGAACAGTAGCAGTATAGAACATCACTGTGAGCCTGAGACAGAAAGCATCCCTGAGTACTGAGATCATGTAGCATTATTGTGTAGTTACATCAAGCCTGTTGTACACCTGGAAGCACCGACACTGTGAAGTACACCTAAGAATTGCAGACCCGAGATTGCAGACGATGATCGATCTGTGGTTTTGTAATATCATGGTTGCTTCAGCATTTGTGATATGACATAGATTGACTTTTGTAGTATGAATCGGAAACTGTGATTGCCATCAAGACTATGATATCCGAGACTGTTCCTTGATATGAAGATGAGATGCAACACTGTACATCTTTTCAGACTCGTCTTTTGATTCAATTAGATGCAAACGTGATCCTTGAATGTCTCTTTTTTTCCCTTCCTTAGACTTTAGCACCTTAGCTCTGATACCATGTTGAAGAATCTAGGGCAGTTTAGAATTAATGTGATTCTTCTAGCATGATAACTAGTTGTGAGGTATTTTTAATTTTTCTTTTTAGAACATTCTTCACTTGTTCTTATTAGAGTGTGTCTTCTTATATTCATCAAATAGTTACCAAAAACAGAGAGACAAGAACACACGATGTTGGCTTTCTACCAGGGCCAAAACCTCTCCCTCCTAGAGAAGAAAACTAGCACAAAATTCTTCTTATATAGATTCTTATCGATGAACACCAAGACCATGACCCTTGACTTACTGAGCCACACCAAGACCAAGACACCAATCCTTTTCTTCGTTACAGCTAAGATCATCATCATCACTACGCCATTGAGATCTTCAGTACTTGATACAATGTCTTCATTGAGATCATGATTATCATTGTCCAGATGCCAAGATAGAGTGAAATGTGATCTTCATCGAGACTATGATTGTGCACTTATTGCACCGAGATATTTTTGTTTCATCAATGATTGTGCACTCCTTGCACTGAGATACTGTAGCGTTGTTTTGATATTGTATTGTACTCCGAGACAGTGATCACCAGAGAAACACATAACCACTGTACTCACTCGAGATTCTGAGCCATTGTATCATCTGAGAAACTACAAGTATCCTTCTCCATCGAAAACCTGAATGATTGTGTCTCCATCTGAAATCTGTGTCACTTTACTTGTTCGAGATTTAAGATAAGAATGTGGGGATGCCATTGTGTTTATCACCGCAATTTCAGAGTACGTCGAGGTTCTGTTCTCTTCCGTAGATACAGAAACTTTTTCGAAATTCTTAGCTTTTGTGGTGACCCCAGCAGGGTATTTATAGTTGTTATGTCTCTATAAATAAGCCAACATGTCACCTTGAATTGTTGTGTCTCCAAATATGAGTCAGCGTGTCATATAAATATATTTTTGAGGCCGACACAGTTGCCTTCTTTCAGCGTTTTGCTTGCAGACTTCTTTGAGCTTGTCTTGGAGGACTGTGCTTGTCTTGGAGGGCCTTTTAGACTATTATATATATTTACACATATGCTCAAGAAGAGCTCTTTACATGTCTTTGACTCTTTTACTAATATTTCTTTTTCTTGACAAGTACAAAGATCAAAATTACGTTTGTAAATATCGAGCATAGTTACGCTTTCTTCAACAATTCGTTCCTTCCCAAATCTATATAATGGTGCACTTGCTCTCTAAAAGATTGATAAGTGAGTTCATTGATATTTTCTGAAGTCTATAGCAAATCTCTAAGATTATCTCTGCCGCCAAGGGTGTCTAAGTCAAAATTGCAAAAGTGTTCAGGGCTTCGTTGGGCTGGATAAGAAAACTAAAGGATACTAATCCTTATTATCATGTGAAAAATCTTATAACTAGGTTGTCATAATTAACAAGTGGTTTAAAATGATGATGTTAGATTTTGTTTAAGTATGGTTATAATATATACATATGGCATGAAGAATTGATGCTATGCTATGTTGCATATGCCTATTAGAATTTGTTTGAGATTAGCTTAATAATATTGTTGCCTTGATATTGAGAATGACAATGATATGTGGTGAAGTCATAATAAACATAGGTATTGTTTAACCTAATGCTGCCATCATATAAAACAATCTGCAATTTGGCTGTGATTTTATATTGATTATAAGATGATGATCTATGGGGAGCATATCTGGTATATGGTTACCAGAAATTACTTAGGTATGTTACATAAAGCAGCGTTAAAGTGGGAAAATAACATGGTTATTAATATTAAAAAGTTATTATAGATGGTAAAAATTACAAAATTTAAACTATGGAAAAACACTCTTATGTGGATACAATGACATGATTGAAAAGAGAGGCTTATAACAGGATAATTAAATAATTGACAATCATGGAAAAGCATAGTCATCAGATTAAGACAATATTAATCTAGTTGTCAAATAATGCATACAATAGAAGAATATGAATTGTACATTGGCAAGTGCAACTTGCATGTAGGACTCATTATGGGATGCAATGAGTTGCATGGATGTGCCTTAATATGTGAAAGAATCACAAATTCTCACAACTAAACTATGATAAAATCAAAGAAGCAGTTACCCTGTAATCTGGGGTGTAATTGGTTTTGGATAAAAAATCCAAGATTAAACTATGATGTCTTAACAATCATTAAATGAACATATGAGCAAAACAGAAACTACATACGAGTTGTTGCATAGTTATAGTATGGGGAAGAGAGACTCAGTGGAAAACTTTATTAAAACAAAATAAAACCCAATTAGTTCAGTGAGCAATAAGTGGTTGATAGATTTGATGACATGACCAACCTAACATATTTAAAATTTCAAAATTGTATGGTTGCCATATAAGGGCAAAGCCTAAATAAAATACCAACTCATGAAGGTAATATAGATATAAGCCATCTTATCCTATCTATATCTGAAATCAAATTATGAATTGTATGATTGTCTAAGAAAGAACATAACTTCAGGAAATGAAGTTATGCTAAAAGATCCTAAGAAGGGATGGGAGATGTAAAAGACAAGGCTGATTTTATTATGAGACTAAATATCGTAAAAACTCACTTTCAAATTTAATGTGACGGTATTAATTCGTGCACATGCAAGTCATGATGTAATTAGCCTTGGATATGGGTTGCCAATAAATGAATCATTTTAATAAGAAAATGATCACCTTAATGAAGGAAATAAAACCTTAACAGAAAATTATGCATAGTTAATTCAACATGCATAGGTTGGAATCTACGGGATTCCAGTTGAGTAAAGCAAGAGTCATAAAGAACATGTTAGTCTAACCCAACTCATAAATGAGATTGTCAGGTGGGTATGAAAAAATTATACAACCTATTGTATACATACTTACTGATATGATAAGGAGGTCAATAGATTGACCTCAAAAGCACATCCATTGTACATACAAAATGGAAAACTAGAAGCAAGCCTTGATGCTTCTTCGGGAAATGCCTCTGAATTAGTAAGTAGAAATTGGGCAATGCAAAAAGATTTTTTTTGCAGAATTACCACTCATAATGATCTAAAAATTTAATGTTAGCATTAAATTAACAAATAAGATAAGAGAGAATAACCAATCTCTTGGTCTTAAGGATGTGAAGTGATGGTTAGTATAAATTTTCACTTATAACTCCTATTTGGGAAATGTATGCAAGTGCCTTAATATGTGCAAGAATTACAAATTCTTATAATTAAACTATGATAAAATCAAAGAAGAAATTACCCTGTATGTAGGAGAACCTATGGTGTAATTAATTTTGGATAAGAAATCCAAGATTAAACTATGATGTCTTAATAACCATTAAAGGAATCTAATCATGACAAATAATAAACATACAAGTTTTTGGATAGTATAGTATGGGGAAGAGAGACTCCCTGGAAAATGATCTGAATACACCTTAATGAAGGAAACAAAACCTTATTAGAGAATTATGCATAGTTAATTTAACATGCATAGGTTGGAATCTATAGGATTCAGGTTGAGTAAAGCAAGAGCCATAAAGTACATGTTAATATAGCTTAAACCAGAAATGAGATTGTCAGGTGAGTGTCGAAAAAATGATACAACCTATTGTATCTATGTATAATCGAAATCTAGAAACAAGTCTTGATGCTTCTTTGGAAAATGCCTGTGAGTTAGTAAGCAGAAAATGGGTAAAGCAAAAATATTTTGCAGAATTACCACTCATAATAATAGAAAAAAAAACTAATGTTAGCATTAAAATAACATATGCATCAAATACGATAAGAGAGGGTAACCAATCTCTTGGTCTTGAGGATATGAAGTGGAGAATAGTATAAGTTTTTACTTATAACTCCTTCATGGGAGTTGAATGCAGGTGCATACTATTAGACCTACGTGAAACTTACCAACAAGGCGTTGGAAGAAGAAAATCCTATGACCTGAGTATTTAAGTATGGAATGATTATTAAGAACTAACCAAAGATATTCTGAGGGGCATGAGACTTCAAGTATCCATGATAGACTAAGTATCATAGTCTGCTTTATGATGTATTTCATTATTGTTAAAACATGGTACAGGTGACAGATTAAATCCCAAAAGCTAAAAGTTAGGGGTATGATTGAGTTATAGTATGCATGATGATTGTTATAGAAACAGAACAGGTCCATGAAAATGCTTAGCAAGAAACTGAACACAGTTTGTTCTACTTACTAGGAAATAGATAAAGGAATGTTTGGCATAATGTAATGCTAACATGATTGAAAACATGTGGATAAGTGTATGTCATGCAGGTGATGTTATGGGCATGGTATTATATGCAGTGGTACAGATTGTACTATGTACAAGCAGACTTATGGTACCAGTATGGATATATGTATGACATGATTAAAACACGATATGTATAGCTATGTGTGTAATACACCTTGCGTGCAGGTACGCGTGAAGACAATGGGTGGGTGTCTGGCAGGGCAACCGACCTGGAAGTTGCACAGAAGAAGGAAACTAAGAAGTGGTTCAAGGATAAGTAACCACAATTTAATTGCACTTTAGCTACATATGATTATGATGAGTATATATGGTTATGATGTTATATGCATATTGATGTGGAAAATATGCAAACTAACTTGTTGTATGCAAAGAAACTATAGGAAGCAAGTGTTCGACAAGAACACAAGGGCTTGGAAGAATGCACGGGAGAACATGCATTCTTCAAATAAAATGAATATTGGGCAATATAAGCCATACTACTTTAGTAGCATTGCGGATCAGATTATGGTAAAAATTTGTTGAGTTCTGCATCTAAAAATTTCTTACAAAATTATTTGAAACCAATGTTACAGGTAGCAATTGAAGGAGATGTGTTGAGAGCACTCCATGTAACCGATATATATATATATATCGGTACATTTGCATCAGATGGCAAGGCCATAGAAGCTGTGGATTCAAAGACAGCTACTTGTGAACGAGGATGTGGTAATACACTGAGGATGGTGTAAAATTTAAGGGGGGAGTATGTAACACCCCTCCCTTGTGTGTCAAACTATTGTAACCTAAGCTGAGGAAAGCTAGGTGTGATATGTAATATGGAAAACAAATATAAATTAATTAATAAATAAATCACTTGGAAAAGCGAGACACCAAGAGATGAGATTCTTGCCAAATCCCATTGAGAAATGGAATAGGATAAATCTTTCATGATAAAGCTTCTAGATGTGATTCTAGATAAGCTTGGATGGATTGGAGATAAATATCCATCTAATGGATTGGAGATAAATATCCATCAAGGAAAAAACATAAAAGCTTTGCGATAGATAAAGGCAAGCTTTTATGAGGAAAAGCCTCGCGGGAGATAAAGGCGAGCTTTTCTGAAAAAAGCCTAGGCAATTGGATGAAAAATCCACCTAAAAAGCAGAACGCCGCTTCAAGAAACTATATCATGAAAGAGGGTATTAAATACCCATTGCATAGATCAACGGGAGGCAGTTGATCCATGGCAAGAACCTCAACTTGAGGGGAATTGGAGGTGATTCATGGTTAGGTGGTGGTGCTCCGCTCTCCAAGTGATGTTTTAGTTGGTTTCCTTACCTTGTAAATTACCGCAATTCTTTCAGCATATAGGTTTAGCTATATGTGTGATATTTGTATAGGAGAATGATATCTATACATGGTAAATGATTTTTGGTTCTAAGTCTGAAACTGTAGAGCCTGAGGAACCTGTTATCTAATCTATGCATTATGATGAATTGCATCCACTTAGGCATTCCAATTCTTTACTCATATTGTGTTAGATATGTGTTGGTGATGCATGTAATTGATTTCATTCTTATGCATGTAACTTTTATTGCCGCCAAAAGTAGAGGTAGCGGTAGGAGCATGTAGGGGATTTTTATTACTTACTCATGATAGAATCCGCATGGGACCCTTATGCATAGGTGGGATTACTGCACTAACTTGTGTATGAAATAGACATGTATGGAGATGTGAAATATCCAGTGAATCTAAATCTGATCATCATTATGTTAGAGAAGGAACATAGTATGTATTTAATGTTATATAATGTATCTGGTTTAACATGGCAGATAATGGGCACGAGATATAGATGCATGCATGTAACTATATAGTCTATGATGATCCAATTATCTATTGCATGTGCACTCAAAGAGGTTGGTTAGCTATTCTGCCTGTTGTATAAAAGTTGACTATGTCTGTAGAACTGTGAACCCGATGCATGGCCAGGCTAACTGCATTAGACTTACGATAATTAATGTTGGTGGGGATTAATTAGCAGAGTTCATTACAAAGGATGCTACTTTATATATATAGCACTGCTTGAGATCATGACTATATTTTGATAAACATGTATGGCTGAGTGATTGATAGTATGCAAAGTATGATCTGATTACAGTTAGAATTTTGACCTTGTTCAGTATTAACAGAAGTAATCATGTCTGGGCTAGCATTGTTTATCCGTAAAACTCCTGCATCTGTATGGTGATGATGAATAATAGTGAAAATATTGCATCCACGTAGCAATTTGTGGCACAGTATCTTCAGTTATGCAAGGAATGGCAGTATTGCATGGCATTATCATGTTGCAGTGATAGTAGCAATGAGACATTACAATAATCTCTGATGTTTGATAGACAAGGAAGTGAACCTCAGCATAGCAGTGACCTAGTATGACAGCTCTCTATAGTAATATTGTGATAGTGGTCTTGTTACATAACAATGTCTTTATGGAAGACAGTGGCATGTCGAGGTGTTGACCTTGTCATAGCAACCCTATATACATTGACCTCATTACATACTCAACAGTGGTTGTGCTCTTGTCAACATTGACTTGGTTATATAACAAAGATTCATATATGGTTTATATGACAGAAATCTTGTATGGTCATTATAGTGAGACAGTATATCAGTATATACAATGATAATAATGCTTGGTGAGACAGTGGTCTATATGACTATAATGACTTAATATGTGATACAGTGATGATTGTACTATAATAATGACAGGGCTCTATATCATTGTTACAGTGATGTGTTGAAATTTGGTACCGGAGGACAGGTGGTTCCCTTAGGCTTTGATCTTTGGCCTAGGGAAAAGTGTCCAAAAGAATTTAATTTTTCTCCTAAAGTGACTTTATAATTTTTATAAAGTCAAATCTAATTTAAAAGTGACTTTAAGTGATAAAGTTACTAAAGTCTAATTTTAAAGTGACTTTAATAAAGTCAATGTAAAATTAGAAAGGAAAAGTGACTTTGGAAATAAATGACTAAATGGGTCTTTATTAAAGTGGGGTGAATTAAAAAATAGAAAGTGAGATTTAAATGTGCATTTAATCTCAGCCATTGATCTAAATCTATTTCAGCCATTGGATTTAGAGATCACCCAAAAGTCACTTGGATCACCAAAAGTCACTTGGAGTTATACTAAAGGAGGAAAAGGAGGAAAATATCCTTCATTCTTTCATGAGCAGATTGGGAGAAGGAGAGCAAGAGAGCAAGGGAGATTTCTGGACAAGAAGGAGAAAGAGGCAGCAGTTTGGCACACATACCAGGCAGCTCTTCAGCAAAAATCAGAACAGCAGAAAGACAAGTAGAACAGCAGCAAGAACAAGCAAAAAAAGCTGATTTTTTGGCTGAAAACTGAGAAGTTTCCAGGTGGTCCGTTGGGTTGAAAACGGATAAGTTTGCTTGCTGAAAAAATTTATTTTGCTGTAATTTTTTGCTGAAATTTTCTTTCTGTAAAAAGACATTTTTCAGAAATAAAGAAGAGCTCTCAAATTGGTTTTCCCCAAGAGTTGTAGGGGGTTTTTCCAGGGTCACATTGACCAAAAATATCAGTGTTTTAATGCGTTTTAATGGCTGTTTATTACTGCTTGATTTTTATTTCTGCAATTTCCAGCATTCTGTAAATTTTCCAGAATTTGTGTTTTCAGCAAAATTTATTTTTCCAGCTTTTTGAATGTATGGTTATGGGAAAGGGCATTTAACTACATGGGAGAAATAAGGAGAAACTGAAAACCGGGGTGGAAAAACAGAAATTTTACATGGTATCAGAGCTTGAGTGCTGAAGGGCAGTTTGGGACAGCAAAAAGGAAAAATTACAGCTGCTGATTTTTCACTCAGAAAATTCCAGCAAGCTGATTTTTCATAAACAACAGGTTTTATCTTTACTGCAGCAGTGCTATTTTCAGTTTTAGGACAGCAGGATGTCATTGGGATTGAGGGTGGAGGATAGGTTGGATGGGCATACAAATTACAGTGTTTGGAAGGAGAGAATGCAGAGTATCTTTGAGGCAGAAGTCTGAGATATCATGGTGCATATCATACAGACCCCTGTTGTTGTGCCTACTGATGCTACTCAGTTGGCTGCTTATAATAAAAAGAACAACAAGGGTAAGAGGCTAATTCTAGATGGAATCAAAGACCATTGCATTCCTCATGTGAGAGGAAAGAGCAATGCCCATGAGATGTGGACAACATTGTCCAATCTCTACCAGAGTACCAATGAGAACCGGAAAATGGTTTTGAAGGAGAAACTGAAAAACATTAAGATGGGCAATGATAGTGCAGCTGGATATCTCACTAAGATTACTAATGTGAGAGATGAGTTGGCAGCGATTGGAGAGGCCATTCCACCCACTGAGTTGGTGCGGATTGCGGTAAATGGCCTCCCGTTCATGGATGAACTTTACTGATGGGGTTTGTGCC